>PVJA010004739.1:0-83765 GCA_004027025.1 Myocastor coypus | reverse complement strand
TGTCTTTTTGAGACAGGGTCTCGCTATGCAGTTGAGGCTGACCTTGAGCTCACTTTTGTGAGCCCAGGCTGGTCTTGAACTCGCACTGATCCTCCTGCCTCAGCCTCCCAAGTGCTGGGATTACAGGCGTGCACCACCACGCCCAGCCTAGAATCTATAATTCTTATACACACGCTTGAACATTTTTTGTAAAAGTTAGAAATAAAATGTTGGGTTTAGAAGCTGAAGAAAATTTTGAATATCGGCCTGCCTTTGGCTTTTCTGAGAATACTATATGCGATTAAGGTAGTTTCTTTTAGTAAATCCGCCAAGCAGTTGAGTGATTTTAACTTTTAAGCCAATTAAATAGTTCCCTTGTTTACACTATTGGAACTTGACAATGTTAAAAAATGTAATATTTAGAAGATAAATTGGAGTTCAAACTGTTTGAATTACTTTAAAACCCAAAATAATAGAACAAGAAAATAATGAGATTTTGCTGAATTATGTATCAGCTGGTTACAGGACAGTGGCTGGTGAAGGAACATTTAATCCAATTAATTTATCATACAGACATTCAGTAAATGCCATGGGACAAAATTAGACAGAAAGAAATTAAGAAGCCTACTTGCCACTTGCTAAATTAGATAAATTTATCACTTTATATGCAAAACTAGTGGTTACAAACCCATAATTAATTGTGCATTTTATTAAGAAAATACCACAAAGATGTTTTCAGTTTTAGCTGGCCTAGATTTAAGGTGGTTTCCCTGCATTCTGCAATAGCACAGTAAACCTTAGCAACTGAAAGCGCCTTAGTGGATTCTGCACACCTGGTATTTTAGTTTCTTCCGATGCAGCCATGTCCACAGGTCCCTAAGTGCCGCAGGGCAAAATGAAGCAATAGTAGCAAGAACTTCACAAAATTGCATGCGAAAAAAACCTGGCCTAGGAAGAAAGTTGAAGAATTGTAAATTCCTTGGAGAAAACATTCTCATTCAGGCTAGCCAGAAGCCTACAGATTAATCAAGTTTCTAAAAAGTTCTCCCTTGTGTCATTTTGGGTGGCAATGGTAAACAGTGTCCACGGGGTTAGCCTGAGCTGCTACGCAGAGCACTGGGGCGAGAGCCGCTAGATGCGCCGACTGCCGCGCACTTCTCCGACAAGATGAAGCCGGGTTCCGTGTGCGCGGCGTGTGGACGGTGGACGTGAGACCTGACCAGCACGTCTGCTCTCGTGCACATTTACTTCTTTTGCAAACTGATTTCCACTGACAGAGGCTCATTCATACAGACCCAGGAATCTCCTTGCTGCCTGCCTCCTTGTGGTGACGTGACGGAACGATTTCAGACTTGTCATTATCAATATTGTAATGCTTGTTAGGAGAGCACTGTAGGGCTGGGGAGATAGCTCAGCAGGGCAAGCACCTGCCTGGCAAGCACAAGGACCTGAGTTCAATCCCCAGGACAAACAAGAAAAGAAAAGCACAATAACACTCTAAATTTTAATCTTATTGATTTTGTAAGGAGGAGGCTGATTTAATGTTATTTAAATAAAATCAACAACATAACAAATTTTATTTGCTCATTTGTTTTTATTAATCTGTTGGTACCAGGGATCAAATTCAGGACCTCACGGTTGCCAGGCAGGTGCTCATGCCACTGAACTATCTCCCTAGCACCACATGACAAATTGAAATAACAGAAATCCTGCTTTGCAGTGGAAAGGATGATTGATCTATGGACAGCCATCTAATGACTAAAAAAGTTTTTAAACTTCGTGCTTTTCATATATTTTAGCTGATAAAGGAAAGCAGTTTACACTGGAGGAACTATTGGGGTGTTTGCTTTTGGGTAACTTAAACCTGTGAAACGCGTTCTGTATAAATCATGTCCTCAGAGCTCTGAGGATCATAAATTCTCTAGAAATTTAGATTATTGGGCTAAAAACTAACAGTAGGGAGGAGTAGTAAAATTATTTAATCAACACATGTTCTTCATTTCTGCCCAAAGTAAGGCTTTTAAAAGAAGATGACTGGCTCCCCGGGTGGCGCCCGGCTCTCCTCCTCCCGTCCATCCTGGCCGCCTCTGGGCCAAGTGCTCGGCTTGGTCCTTTGCTGCCAGGGTAGAAATCTTACTGGTGTTTCCGTGCTTCTGGTGTCCCTTACAGTAATACCAGAAGAAGATCCTCACTGTTTATGTGAAACAGTTGCGGTGCTGCCACCTCCCACCTCAGAGCGCCTCTCGGGGGCACGCTTGCTCCGTCGGGAGATAGAGGCTGCTTCGGGAGAGCCCTGGCCGCTCTGGCTGTGCTCCATATGCCCAGGCCGTTTGCTGCTCCTGCAGGGACCCACCTGTGGTCAGCGTCTCCCGAGGGCCGCTGAACTCTTGCTGCGCAGGCAGAGCAGGGAGGGCCAGGTTTCTGAAGCTGATGCAGGAAGGATCCCAGAAAAGTAGCGGGGCCACTGTACAGGGCAAGCCGGTTAGTCCTTCGCAAAGAAAAAGGGAGTGGGGAGGAATCGCGGGGGACATTCTCACACAAACGGCCGAAGACTGCATCAGGAGCTGCCATCTCAGAACAGACCTTAGCCCAAAGCCCGCCATGCTGGCTTCCTGGGTGCTGGAGCAGGACCTCCGCGCTGCAGTGCTCTGGACAGCACGCACTCAGACCGGCGGCACCGGGGGATGGGGACTTGGGCCTGCACAGGGAGGGGGACCTTGCTAAGCAAGCCCCATCTCGCGCTCCGCTTCTTTCCTACCCTCCCAACCTGGGCGACGTAGTGCAGCAAGGCTCCGTCATACGAGCGTCTCCCAGGATGCATGTGGCAAGGCCCCACATGATCAGACTTCAGATTCCCGGTGGCACAGGGCACCTGGCACTTAGCAGACGCTTTTATCATGAAAATGAACGTCCAGCTTACGCTCTCACTCCAGAAATGCCGGCGGCTGCTGTTAGTCACCGGGGCTAGCTGGGTGTAGTTAAGGCGGGGATTCAGCTGAATCCTGCCTGTCCGCTTAGGCTGTGGCAGCCAGTCAGCATCTGGGGAGCAGAGATGGGAGCTCCTGGGCTCAGAGACTTTCAGTCCTCAGAGGACAGTGTTGTGTGCTTAGGAGCTCCTGGGGCCCTGGAGTTTGGCGCTAGTGCCGACCAGCTTCTCTTGCAAAACATGAAGGTAGCGACCCATCTGTGGCAAAACAGTTGACATTTCCAGGAGAGGGGCTTGGCTCTGCGAAAATGTCATCTAGCTTTGATAATTTGATTGAAGCTAACTTTAGTGATAAACCTGAAATCTTTGCAGGATGCATATGGGTTAGGCAACTGGAAGCCATTGGGCAGTGCCTTCACCCAGGGCACAGCGCTTATGCCAAAGGCTGGGTCCCAAGGGGCAAAGCTCCCTTCCGTGGGGCTTTCTTTCCCCCGGGGATGCAGTTTTTCTGATTGGTGGCATTATACTCTGTTCATCTGTAGATGAGTTACATTTCACTGGGGATGTTTCCTGAGATTTGTGTCCATGCTCTGGGGTTCGTTCTGAGCCTTTAGCTCACCGTCAGGCTTCAGATCCTCTCATCCTCAGTCCCAGCAGATGGGGACTCTTCCTGGAGGTTAGCTGAGCAATCAAAGCGCTGCCTGGCTGCTCTGTGACAGGCACATGCCGCGCACATCGTGTGCTAAATGTGGACAAACCACACATCTTCCTGCCTCCTTTTCCTCTTTGGGAATTTACGAATAGAAATAGCCATTCTTCCTGAGGACTGTGAGGAATGAGTCACTGAAAATATGTGACACCCAGCCTTGCTGCCTGATACCAGCAAAGCTCCGCAAAGCCATAGATCCTTAAGCCAGCTTTGAAAAGTTGTTTTACCAAGGTCTGTCCTCACTGAGGCTCACAGTGTACCCTCAAATAGGCTGCAAACTAACCTTCCAGAAACTAGTGACCTGGAAGCACCTCTCCATGTGCTGTAAAGACAAAGAGGTCCAGCAAACACATAACCTTCTGCTTTCCTAAGAGTTGATACACATCTCCAACTCAGTTGAATATTAAATGGGGTACATATAGAAATAAATTCTGGCTTTACTACCTGTGGCTCTATCAAAAATCAAAGGATATATTAAATTAACAGAAATGATTTTCTTTAAAGCCAACATACTTTAATTGACCAATGTGAATAGTTCTATGCTTAATATGGTGGCTCAACATGGAAAACCAAAAATAAACAATGCAATCTTTGCCCCAAAGGAGTTTACAATAAATTAACAACAGATAGAAATATGTTATCAATGCTGAGAAGTCCCCAAATAAATAAACACATATTAGACAATTGTGGAATGTCACGACAGGGTAAAGCAGCAATTTTCCAATTATGCAGTTGTGAGCGGGATCTTAGAGAGGACCTGGTAACAGGCCAATGCTGAGGACTGGCTTTGAGCAAGTACGTTGGTTCTGAGAGAATGAGTTCTTGCTCCTGGGACTAGTGCTTTCTGAATTGCAAGGGTGCAAACCCATTTCAGAAGCTTTGCTTTGCGAGACTGGAGTCATGATATGCAACCCATAGAGGCGGGCAGCATACGGAGTAGGAGAGGAAGCTAGAGGCCGAGATGGAGGCTGCGTGGGCAGAAGCATTTGGAGGAAGTGGTAAATGCCATGCTTAAAATGTGCTGCACCTGTGGGCTTCCCCTCTGATTTGTAACATATTCTAATTTTTTTTTTTTTTTTTTTTTTTTTGTGGTAGAAATGTCCCCACTGCAGGTGACTTCAAGCTACCACCTGATGTCCCTGAACCAGAAACTGGGAGGTGGTGTCCACAGTTGGCTCTTAGCAGCTTTGGGGGCTTGCTCCATGACATTGTGGCCAGGTTTGGTCACTCAGGTATTTGTTTCTGAACGGTTTCCTTGGCCTGTGGTTAATGAGTTGGTTGGCGAGGGGTGGAGCACTGAATGAGGGGATTAAGCTGAGATTCAGGAGGAAGATGAAGACGGCACCGTACTAGTCACTTTCCTCATTGCTCATAAGCACCATGCAGTCTGACAGCTTCCACTGCCTGGAAAAACCTTACCTGTTGCAGTGAGTCGGGGTCACGTTTCTTTTCCACCCTGCTCCTAAGGGCCCCTGGGTGGTTTCCTGGATGACTGACTGTCTCATAGTGTCCATCCAGTTCCCCACGCAGCCTTTCTGGCCAGCTGCTTTTACTCAGGTCCATCCACGTGGAGGTGAAGGAAGCTGACAGGCAATCGCCCTCAGAGCTTGCAGGGCCAGCTGTGCATCAGGTCTGCAGGCTGCTCAGTGGTGGAAGATGGTCCCTGCTGCCCAGGTGGGAAGCTCCCGGCTGTCTGCAAAGACTGTGATCACCAGAGGTTCCCTCCCACCTCGAGTAGTTCAAGGGCAAATTTAAAAATACTGCCAACTGAAAGGACAAGAGATTGAGATCCTGCATGTCACCAGGGGACTGGAGACGTGAGCCCACTGGCAGGAGAGAGCAACTGCACCGTCTGTACCGCCACACACAGTGGGTGTCCAGTTTGGTACCTCTTTGGTCCATGTGTCTACAGTGACATCTTGCAGGGACATTTCCTTTGATGATCAAGGAGCCATCAACTGTGAGGCCAGAGGGCTCTGCTCAATTTTAAAGATGTCATGCTCGCAGCTGACAGGAGGCTTGGCTGAGAGCCGCCCGAATGCTCTCAGTCTGCAAGACTGTGAGAAAATAAGTAAGTGGTTGGGCTTATTACTGGTATTGCACTTGCAAGCTGATACTGAGACAGAAAAGAACCCATTAGTTCATTCTAAAATATTGACTAAATTCTTACTGTGCCAGGTGATATATTAGGTATTGCTTCTGATGCAAAAAATGTTTCCATATGTATTTATATCATCAGATATTTTTCTAAAAATGCACAAGTAGATCAAATGTTATAGTTATTTCAAATATAAAAATAAATACCACATCTTTTCTCCATATACAAACTCTTGCAGAGATGCCCATAACAGTACCACGTAGTGGAGAGCTTGGACCTTTACCTCACTCTCTCCATAATACCATAAACAGTATCCCAAATTCGACTGTAATCTGGCCTTTGAGCTACTCTCAGAACACTTCAGAGAGCACGGTAATCACTGGCTATACTTATTAATTGTTCAGTACAACACACCAGTGCCGCACCAGTGGCTCAGTCAAGAGAAGCCAAGGAGGTCACTCTGTGCGCAGTGTTGCCTACTAAGTCACTGTTTGGTCACTTTCCCACTGCTGTGATGGGCGAGTGCCCGGCACCCACGACGGACAGGCAGGCAGGGCTGTGCTGGCATTTGGTGCTGATCTTGGGTTGGCTGGCGCCAAGGCAGAAGCAGCATGGCAGAGGCGACTAGCAGGGACAGGGTCCCCAGCCCTGGCAGCGGGTAGGAAACGGGGGGGGGGGGAGGGAAGAGCCAGGGCTGAGAAGTCACTCACCTGGTGGTCACACCCCAGTGGCCACCTGCTAATGCAGTCAGCTGGGAGCTCATCCCTGGTGGATCCCCCCAGGATCCAGGCACATCCTGGACGAGACTTCTGTGAGACACATTAGATCTAAGCCATGCATTTGCTTGACACCTGGTGTCTATTTTTCTAGGAATATGCAAAGAAATTTAACATGGAAGAAATTTAAGATCGACTGTGATCTAATCTATAATCACATTCCATATCTGAAATAATTATTCTGATTAGATCACAGCACATCCAATAATTTTTAATCGCAAGTCTTTGTTTTCTGAGTCCACTTAGGGAGAGTTCTTGACCAAATTTCTGTGTGTGCAGGTGAAGAATTCATATTTGGTCCAAGAGGTCCTTCTCCCAAGTCATTTTCTTAACCACTTCCACTGTTGGTGGGACAAGCTATAAGGCACACATAGCGTAGGAGAGGAGAGGTTCACCTGGGCCCACAGTTCCTTGGCTGGGAGAGGCTGATGGCACACAGCCTAGCCTCACGGAGAAGCTTGTCGCGTTGGCTTTCCTGATGCGAACTTGGCTTTCCTCATCACTAGATCAGCTTGGGATCTCATGCGTGCTGAGGACGGCTGGGGTACTTTTGGGAGAGCTGTAGGGCTTACCTTGAGCATAGCTTTCTAGCTCCAAAGCAGACTCCTCTGCCTGCTAGCACAGATCCTTCATCCTGCTGGCACGGACTTCCTAGCTTCCATGCTGACCCTTGGGCCTCTGGGAAGCAGACCTGAGTGAGACTTTGTCGTGGGCTCTAGGCCTCCAGTTGAGCTTATGGGAGGTATTGCTGTGAGCTCTAGGATTTCAGCTGGACTCCTGCAGGATATCGGGATCCAAGCCCTCAGATGGATTCTTGGACTTTAGTGTGTGCATTTCCTGTATCCTTGAATATGACACTTTGGATGATTCATTATCAAACAATATTGTAAACTCTGTCCTGCATCACATTGTTTCCCTTGCAAAACTGCAAAACAGGGCAGATGTGTTGGCGTTATCAGCCTTGTGTCTCCTTCTAGGGTGTGCCTGAGAGGTTCTGGAGTGTTGGTACTGGGGGGTCATGAATGTTCTCAGGTGCTCTTGTTCATGGAATTATCTTATTTTTCCATTAATTTAGAAAGATAATTTTCCAGGACATAACATTCTAGCTTGGAAGTGGTTTTCTTTTGGAGTTTGAGACACCTCATTCCAAGCTTTCCTTGCTTTGCTTGAGCTTGGTGAAGTCCGCTGTAGTTCTGAGCCTTTGCCTTTGCAGGCGGGTCACTGCTTTTCTGTAGCAGCCTTTAAGCTTGAGCTCTGGTGTTGTTTGTAGTGTTCTAAGTATCATGTGATGTGGAATGGTTCCATTCTGATCATGGCTATTTCCCTTCTCTGTATGTTAAATTCCTTTCGCACATCTGAAATTTATTTTTTTATTTCTTCCATGAACAGGATCTTTCTATCCTTTGTGCTGCCTTTTGATTTCCCATTCATTCCAGTTACTCTTATGCTAGTCTTCTGTGAGTCCCAAAGTAGTGGCGCGATCCACTTCTCATGTTCTCTTGTGGCCTCTAAGGCATTTCCTCTTCACTGGCCATTGGCCGCTGCCCTGGCTTCTAGGTCTCACACTCTGTCTTCATATTTGTTGCTTTCACTGCCCGTAGTTTTAACTGTATTTTTAGCCTCCTGGATTTCTGCATGGAACCTTTCACGGCCTTCCACGCTGCTCAGCTTTCATGCTTTGCAGTGTGACTTTAACTCCACCTGATTTTTATTAGTGTCTTCTGTAGACTCATTGCTAGTTTCTTTCATCAGGGCCATGATGCTACTAGTTACATTGTCCTTAAATTCACCTGCACCTTATTGTGGTATTTTATGCCCACTGTGCACTTCCGGGCCTCTCTTCTGTGTGGCTTGCGATTTTTCTCTCCTTTGCTGCCCCTTGAACTGTTTTCTCGGGGGAGTTGGGAGTTCTTGGAGGCATTTGGATGCTTTGTCTTCTCATGCTTCTATTGTGTGTGTGTGTGTGTGTGTGTGTGTGTGTGTGTGTGCACGAGCACATACGTGCTCTGGCATGTATGGCTTCTTTGTTACCATGCCTCATACATTGGAAGTGAGCTACTTTTGGCCCCCAGGTAATCCAGATATTTACACAAGGGAAAAACAAAGCTATAGCAATGGTAATGGTAGTTAAGAAAACAACAACTCTGGCACCAAATAGCAGCTGGCTGTTGACAGCCGCTAGGAGCTGCCCAGGACCCGTCCTTACCCAGAGCAAAGCGGGCATGCTTTTAGCGAGGGTACCTAGGCTGCCCAGGTCTTGACCTCTAGAGTTCACACCACGAATTTCTACCGAATGAAGGCAGCTCTCCCTCTGCTTTACGAAGCACCATGCAACAGTGGATCCTGCTGTATGAAGTATTGACTTTCATCCTTTGATTTTTGGCCTGTAAGTTCCTTTCCGTGCCAGGCATACTTCTTTACATGCAGCACAATGTTGAGCTTTGTTTCCAGAATCCAAGCAGACCACTGGACTAAATGTCTTCTCCTGGAGGCCGCTCTTTCTGAAGATGACCACCCAACCTGGCCTCTCACCACAGAGTAAAGGCCCTGGGCTTTTCCTGGGCTGTGCCTGGACCTTCGGGGGAAGGGACCCCAGGACATCCTCCTCGGCTCTTAACCCTCGCCACGCCCATCTCCCTGGCTGTCGCCCACGCAGTCTCCGTGAGAAGGCAGCGGCTCAGTCCTCCAGGGCGCTGCTCTTGTCTTCAGTGCCATCGGCCTTTTGGCTGCCACCCTTCTCCTGCGCAGTGCAGGACCCAGGGTGGAGCTGCATGGGAGTCAAGGTCCGATTGTCCCCCTCTTCTCCCGCACCTCGGTGGTAGCAGGGCTGGCAGGAGGGAGGGCACCCAGGGCCTCTGTCGTCCTGGATTTTAAGAAGGTTGATGATCACTTGGGCTAATGATTCGTAGGGCATGACGTGCGAACGGTGACCGACACTGTGCCTTGTACTGCACTGCGACTTCAGACCACAGGAACGTTATGAAAGAAAATAGATTCTCAGGCTGAAATTAGGTGGGCACAGTTCTGAAGGTAGGCAGAGCAGGGATGGTGATGGAAACATAGAAACTTGTGTTTTGTTCCTTCATCCGGTAGAAATAGAAAAACAAAACTCCAAAGAAGGAGCATTTGGTTTCAGAGTGAAAAATACGTGTACTTCTATTTTGTCTTGCACAAACGCCCTTAGGTGTTTAGAAGACCTAAAGTGCACTTAGTCTTTCTCGGCTTTGAAAGAGCATTTCACGTCATTTTCTGAAATAGTAAACATGCATTTGTGAGTTATCCTACCAGTGGCATGCTCCTGTGGCAGAATTAGCTATTTAGTGCACACTGCTGTCACTGAGCCCTCGGTGGGTCACTTACGCTGCCGGATCCCGATCGCTTCATGTGCAGAACAGCTCGTAGGGGATTTATGAAGATCAGGGATAACAGGCGTTGAGCGCTTAGCAAAACCTGGCCGTTGATATATGCCCGAAAACTGGCGGTGGCGTCACCATCATCAGCGTGTTATTGTTACAAATGTTAGTGTAAGGTCTGAGCACATTTAGACTCGCGAAATATTATACATTGTTAATGTTACTAATTATAAACAAACATGATAGTCTTACGTCATCTCCCTAGTCATTTTTGGTGCAGGCAACAGGCTGGCCCATGAAATCCGGGGTTCGAGCTTCGCTGCTCCCATGGGAGACACACAGCCATAGTGTCCCCATGCACACTGGGTGCTTTGGGAATGTTTCCCTATCCTTTTGTGCCAGAGACCAAGAAAAACCAGCTGTTCACAAGCTGGCCAATCTCATTACCTTTCCTGAACTGTATGTTTACTTTTGTAAAAATGAAAGGAATTGCTTATGTGACTGTGAAGAACATTAAGACGTGTTAATAATCAGAAATATAAAATCAAAACCTAAAATTCTAATCAACAGCTCAGCGGCAGTGCTACTGGACCACTTTCCTCCTGGAAGCCAGGACCTTTGCACATTTCCGCGCGGTGTCCTCTCCCATCACCTGCATGGGTGCGGCAGGGGTCAAGCACACAAGTGCCCACAGTCCTTGGCCTGGGACAACGTAGCCCTCCTGTGCTGCCTCGAGGACACTGAAGCTGAGTAGCGAGGAGGAGCAGCCGAGCTTGGTGCTGAGGTGGGAGGTGGAAGGGTAACCGGCAGGAAGGACGCTCTCCTGGGCGGGCCTGCCCTCAGGGAGCCTGAGACGGCAGCCTTCCTTTAGGCAGGCGGAGGTTAGGGCAGCTTGAGCCACAGCATCCCAGGCTGGGAGCCAGGCAGAGCTCCTGACGAGATGGGGTCACCAGACAGGCAGACAGGAAGCCGCGCTTTGCCTGTGTCGGACTCATCCACGACTGTAAGGTCACAGAACTGCGCCACCTGCAGATTCCGCTATTCCAGAGCAGCATAAGATCCTGTCTTCAGGCCCCGGCCTTGGAGCTGGCATCACAGGATGGCCTGGATCGTGATAGTGACGTGAGGGTGGGCTGGGATCTTGTGGGGGAGGTGAGGCTGGAACACAGGAGCTAGTGGGGCTGGAGACACTCAGTTGAAAGGGCGACACACTTGGGGCTACTTCTGACTTGCAAATATCCTCGGTTGTCAGTATTTCTTCCAGAATTTTAAAACATCTGGTAATTTCTGGAGGCTGGAGTTGGGCGAGGCCTCTTGCAGCTGCATCTTCCAGGACCCACACGGCTGCCCGCACCTGCTCCTGGCAGAGGGCACAGCCCTGGCCCCGGCCCTGGCGCGCACTTCCCCTTGGTGAGTTTCTGCTGTCAAGCTTGCTGAGGCCCTAGGACAGTGGCCTCAAAGGTACTGGGTTATTTCAGGGCTAAAAGATTCTAGCTGTACTACACAGGCAGGCGGCCCAGCTGTGTCTCCAGGTTAATGCTAATCGACCCGCACCAACTGCCACGTTTAGTGACTGCAAAGCCACCTGCGTTACATAAGAACTTTAAATTTATTTTCCATGTGGCAGAATTTAAGTACAGCTGGATGATAATCCACACAGAAGCTGTCCTAGGGAATTTTCAAGAGGAAATAAAGAAAACCTACCCTGCACATGGCAGACAGTGTCAAGACGAGGTCCTGAAGCCCGAGGCTCCTCTCACAGACTCCAGGCCGGCCACACCAAGAAGCATGTCCTGTGACTCAGCCAGGACTGTCTCTCTGCAGAGAGCAGCCAGGCCCTTCCAGGATAGCTCCAGGCAGCGAGTGCCTACCAGCCCAGAACTTGGCCTCAGAATGGCTGCCTGGGAGAGAGCAAAGACACCCTAATGGATCGATCGCCCGGGTGCCCCCACCGCACGATCTCTGCCCAGGCACTCTTTTTAGAAGCTGAAGCTAACACTGCCACGGCTACCCAGCTTCATCGGTGTGCAGACATCAGAGCACCATTCTGTCCCCTAGACACATCCGAGTAGCAGAGCTGTGCCCTGCTCAGTGAAGTTCTCACTTACCTCGTCTTATTATTACAGTTTTCCACCTAGGTCCCGGAGCAGTGCAATGGCCACTGTTTAGGGGACAGAGAGTCCTCTGTGGTCTTCTCTTCCTGAAAAGTCAACCCAGCCATGCTGGGCCAGCAGTGCACGACTCACAGGGTAGGCACAGCTGGGGGGGGTGAACACGTGCTGCTACCAAAGCCCGCTTTCGCCACGTGAGAAGGGCTCGCTCCCGCGCTGGGCTCTGTTTCCTTTCCTGTAGGGCGTTTTCACCAAGGAGGACTACAGGGGGCCCTTCCCAATCCTCCTCCTGGAGGCCAGGAGGTTCATACTCCTAATCTCATGGAAAAGTTATTGGATGTGTAGCAAATTAATTCCAATCTACCACTTCCAGTGCAGAATAAAGACACCAAGACGCATCTGTAGTTATGGGAAGCCCAGGCGTCCTAAGTCCAGCTTGGATGGCGGCTACCTGGAACACAGGCCTCAACCCGGGACTGAGCCCAGTTTTTATTAATTTGTGAAGAAGGAAGTGGCTGGAGGATGAGTGACTGGGAGACTGGCAGGCAGTACCGAGGGCTGTGAGCTGTGAGCTGGGCTAGGCAGGAGGCCTGAAATCACCTCTGCCACACGCAGAGAGAAGGAGTTGCAGAAAGCATAACCTGCATGATACTGATGAGGTAGCGGCCAAGGTTTGGGCTCCAGGGCTCAGCGCCGATGTGTGATCTTCGGCGGCCTGGGAGGCCAGAGCCTCTTCTTTATCGACTTGGTCCCAGCCGACAACGTGGAGCTCAGCTCTCCCTCCCACCCCAGCGCACAGGCTCTCTGGGAGCTCCTGTGCAGGCTGACACTTGCTTCTAGGACCACGCCACAGCACCTCTCTAGACCGATTGCATTAAAGCCAACTGAAGGGCTAAGGAAAAGTCCCGGCCAGCCCTGTGCCTATCAGTGTGAGGGAGCAGGGCCAGAGTTAGCAAAATGCAGCAGACTTCTCCTCCTTCAGGAGAGTCCACAGAGGACTCCCCACCGTTCCTATGCTTAGTGACCTCATGCGGCTGCCTTTCCGGCGTAAGACATCTGCTTTCTTTATGGAGCGCTTATTAAGAGCCTGCTGCGCTGTACCTGAGCGCTAGAAATACATCAGCATGCCTGATAAACAGCCTGGCTTGGAGGGACAGCTGTGGCGTTCCCGCACCCTGTGGGCCTCTCCCGTTTTCTTTACCTACTGTAAGCCGGAATGTCATCACCAGCACTGATGGGAGACTTCATGACCTTTTAAGCAAAGAACCCACTGTGACACTTCACACGAAGCTGGTAGGAGCGGGCAGGTGCCCACCACATGCCCACTGTGCACTCGGCAAGTGCGAGGTATGCGCTAGCAGTGAAGGTGAGGTCCAGACATTCTTGTCTATCAGTTTACTCATTCTGTTCGTGTCAAGTACAATACGCTTAGAGACGCAAGGTTTCTAAACACAAGACATTCAAATGATATAGCTTTTGGATAAGTACTAAAGTCTGAGGAAGAGCTATTTTACATGATTACACTATTTTAATGATATTTAAAATCAAAATTACAACTCCAGGGTGCTCTCAGAGAATCCCTGCAATGGAGCCCCTCTGTGCTTGGAAGACAGCTCATTATTTTGACGCATCTTCTCACATGCCATACGCTCTCCCTGAAGGATCACAGCCGGCTGGGGGTGAGGGACTAAGGGTCGCAGAGGGAGGAAGTGGTGTGGAAGACAGGCCAGCCTGCCCCCGGCCCACAGCTCGCCCACCGCAGCCCTGCTGCATGGAGTCTCAGCACCAAAACAGTGATTTCTACGCATTTCATAACAAAGAGTTCCAGAATGGAAAACAGTACCAGGGCATATCCTCGGGGAGGGAACGAAATCGGTCTGCTGGGCTGGCCTGCTCCCTGTGCCCTCAGCCTTCCGAAGTCTCTCCTGAGTGAGCCAGGCCTGAGGAGAGAGGCCCGTTTGCCTTCTCACCCGCAGCACGTGAGGACAGGGCAGGAAGGCCCTGACGGATGGCAGGTGCCAGGCTCAGGGTCTGGGTGCTGGACTTCCACCCAGTGCTGTGAGTCACACAGCTCCCCTCTGTCCAGACCACCCGGTCTGCAGCCCCTCAGGGTAGCACCACAGACAAGACAGAGCGATCCGCTCTCACTGCTGAGAGAGAGGATGGTGCCCTAGGTGCTGCTTTGAGCGCCTGTGTTTGCTACGCATTCTTAAGTGACATCCAAAGATCACCATTACTTCACAATGCCCTTTTCTGAATCAGTTTTGGTGGCAGGGTGAGGCAATGGTTGTTTTCAGTCATTGTCCCTTTGGAGGTGAATGCTAAATTAATTCCTTATCCTCAGAACATTTACTTTATGTAACAAAATGAGAGAAATATCCAACAAATTGAACTCTGTAAGATGATAATATTTTTTTCCTCCCTCAAAGAAATTGAAAGCAATTTTACTAAGAATGAATATTCTGCTTGATTACTTAATCGTGAAGAAGGAGGCATAACTGAAACTTTGCTTTTATTGGCTGTAAATTGAGCAAATAAGCAAGAATAAGCTATCACCGTTATTCATTCCTGCTGACTTTCACAGAGGCTCCACAATGTTGGGCGTGCTTAGTTGAAGACGTTATTTGACATTGACGCCCCATGTTTTGTAGGCCTGCTCTCTCTTGATGACAAACAATTTTAACACTCACTTGGGGTCACGTGGATCGATATTCAGAAGCGAGAGAGAGCCAACACTCAAGGTGAAAATTCGCCTGCATGCATCTGAAATGAACGCTATGCGCTTATATTGCCGCTTACTGTATTCCTTTTATAAAAGAAATGTCTATAAATATAAAAAATGGTTTTCCAATTTCAATTCCAATTCCCCACAAATCTACTAGACTTCATTTGTACATTTCACATGGCAAACTTAGCATCAACCCAATCTCCATGTAAAAACTGAACTGTTAGAAAGAAAAAAGTTTATAAAGTGAATTCCTGGCTGTTCCTCGCCAGTACTCGACATCTGGGTGACAGGCAAACGCACAGCAGGAATCTGGGGGGATGCTCTGGCCACCCCAGAAACGCAAGGACCGGCGGTGCCTCTGGCCCTCCTGCTACAGGTCTGGCTGGGTCCCTTGGTCCCTGTCGCCGAGGGTGCCCTGGAAGAGCCTCTGCATGCCTGGCAGTGGCTGCACGGACTGCACAGTCGCTGCTGCTGCCGCTGCTGCCGCTGCTGTGTGCTTTTCCAACACCCAGGAAGGGGAGGTTGGCCCCAGTGACGCTTCCCTTCTGCTGAGTTGCTTTTCTTTGTGTCCAAGGGCCTTTGCTGGGGGCATTAACGGTGGTATACCATTGTTAAGGACACGTGCACACCGCCACTTACCTAGCAGGTGTCCACCCAGACTTGGAGATAAGTCTTCCCAACCTAATGTACAGATAAACAACTTGAGACTCCAGGAGTTAAATAATCTGTAGTGCTTTGTCCTAATAGTCAAGACACGCAGCTCAAGCATTCAGACGCAGGGTCCGTGCTCTCTATTTTTCGTGGACATTTTACCTGCTTGGTAAATGAGTCAGCAATTTATTACTCCTTCTCCCTTTAGTTACAGACTGCTTTGTCCTCTTCTATGCCCAGCACGGCTGGCTGGCAGAGACAGGTGTGCCCGTGAGGGTGTGGAGCAGGCTAGGGGGTGACCTCTCTGTTTGCTTTGCCAGGCTGGCTCCCGCCGATGTAGGTGCAGTTGAGGGCAGGACCTCTGTATGGACCACCGCACGCTCCAGGGAGCAGAGGCCCCGTGCCGACTGCAGCCTCGCTGCCAGAGCAGATTTACGATCTTGTTCTTGCAATGCGCAGCATCGATCTGGCGAAGGCACTGTTTGGCACTCAGGTCAGGTAAGAGGGTCCCGGGCAGTGTGCGTCTGGGAAGCGCCAGCGGGCACCCATCCACCTGTTCGCCACAGGGCTGTGCTGACCCGCCATCCCTCATCACAGCCTGGTCTAGGAGATCAGCACTCAGAGGACCCTCAGAACTCTAGGCTGCTCCATTGCGACAGACAGTCTGCTGGTCAGACGTGAGGAGTCAGAGAGGGCCAGCAGGCTGAAGCGCCTGTAAGACAGGTCCACTTGCGGTGGCAGAACATAAAACTCAAGACCGGGGATCAGCTGAGCGAGGGTTTTGAGACAGCGTCTTCATCTGCTCGTGACTGCAGCCCTAAAGCACGGCTGCCGACCACAGAGCATGCTGCTGGCCACATTGGTAGAAAGCGTGAAGCCAGGGCTGGGCACACAGAGACTCCGCTTTTCCATTCATAAACTGGAGTCACCTTTGTGGCACGGGCTACATTTCCAAAGCACGTAGCTCAGAGAGCACACAGAGCTTACTGCTGCGACCACGGCTGTCTTCGGCATGGTTATCCCCACTGGGGCTGGCGGTGTCCTGTTGCCCTTTCCACAGAAGATACCTTGGAGAATACTTCGATGACAGCGCAGCTGCAAGTTCTGAGGACAACGAAAGAAAGCCTAAGTCTAGCGAAAGCCTGTCCCCAAACAAGGAGCGCTTCTTTTCCTGACTGCAGAATCCATTTTCCTACTAACTCAGAGGAACTGCGCTGCCTTCTTACGGATCTGAGGAACCTGAAATGGTTAAAAAAATTAAGAGACATTTGTGCTGTGTTAGAAGCTGCGTTTTACTTCTCTAAACAATTTCTTAATAAGTAATTTCAAACCGTATGTTCAAACTGAGCACGCCACCAGGGAGATGGTGGTGCAGATGGAATTTTTTTTAGAGCTCAAAGCAATTAGGAGCTCTTGGCAAGAAGAAACTTTGAAGAAATGGAATTCTTCCTGTGGCAACTTAATGTTGTACCTTTAATAAGCTCTCTTACTAATAGTTATTACTCTTTGCGGCAGCAAACTGTGGAGAATTGAGCAGAAGCAAGCCCTTGTGTGTGGATGTGGGGAGGCATTTAAAATACTAATTGGGTCACTGCCCTGGTTTACAATACTCTTGTCTAATAGCCCAGAGACAACAGCTTCAGAGCTGCATCAAGTATTGGAATTGATGTATTTGGCATGAAAGATGAGTGCCTAATCATGAAATGGTCTATCGGTCTGGAAAATTCCCTTAGAGTTCCTTAGGCATTAGTGATATCAGCTAGGTCTCTGATGATATGACCAACTGTTAAAGATATAAATGCAGTCCTGGTCAATGGAGGGGAATATTTTACTTAATTGAAAAATGAGAAAAAAGTGTTTTATTCATATAGACCATAATGCTCAGGGATTCCAGGAACAGAGAGAGAGAGGCGGGAAGTGGGAAGGGCTGGGGTGGGACAGGACTTGTTTCAAAGCCCCCTGAGATCCCCGCCCTCCAGCTGGGCCTACTTCCTAAACCCACTCAGGAAGGAAGTCTCAGGTGGGTAAATCCACTTGATACAGATGCTGCTCCTTCCGCTGGACCTCTCCTTTTGGCACATTCAGCTAGACACTAATTCTTCAGTGGACTACTCCATCCAGCAAGGTTAGAGATCTATTTGGTTGCTCAAATCCTGCCAGATGGCAACAAGTCTTAGCAGGATGAGGCTTCCAGTGATACCTGGATCTCAACCCTAACCACTACATACTCAGAGGTCCTGGTGGTCAGGCCTAGGCACCTGCAGGACATGCTAACATATAGTAAGCCAAAGATTAGTCATATGACGTGAAGTGGCTTCTGGGTACAAGAAGCACTGCTAGCACAACCTTTTCAGTATTTGCACTAACCCAATAAATTAGGCAATTTTATCATCACAATGCTGCAAATTGTACTAGGGTTCAAGCCCAGCACTGTGTGACTAGAAAACATGTGCTTGGCCCCAGAAGTTCTACCTCTTTTCCATCAAATTTCTAATCTCTTAATTTCTTGCATTCATGCCTAACTCATGCCTACTTGAGAAGAGTGAGATTACACAGCTTGCCTTCTAAAATACATTTTCAATTTCAAGTGGCTAAAAAGAAAGCAAGGGTAAGATTTTGTGGGGGGTGAGAATTACACTCCAGTTCAAATGTCAGTGTCAGGCATGGGTTTTGAGGCAGTACAGCATGCTCCTGGGTCTGCATCCTCACAAGGCACAGTCTGGCCTCTCTCCTGTCCTCTGGTCAGCAAGGTGACTGAGGAGGCCCAGCTGTGATCCCTTCCAGCTCCGAGGGGGCATCTGGGCTGTGGGCAGGCAGGCAAGGTCATGCTTTGGCACAGAGTGTAGGGATGCCAGGGCTCAGCAAACCCTTGATCTGAGCTGGAGGTGCTTCTGCCTCTCCTTCCTGAGGAGAGACAGGACGTGGGGCGAGGTGCTGCCTATACGCAGTCAGGTTCCAACGTCTTTTCACAGAGAAGGACACAGAGGCACAGAGGAAAGTGGACGGCCTGGTTCTGCACTTGGGGTCCATGCTGAGAGTCCGAGCTAGTCCAGCGCAGCTCAGCCCGAGACTTTGCTCCACACCCGTCGCCAAGCCCAAGGCACCCTCCGGTGTGTGCCACCTGTACAGTAACATGCGTTTGTGCCTTGCCAAAGCATTGGGAGAATGCAGCCATTTGCTCCGGGTGGCAGCCCGGTGCCTGGAGTGGAGCTTTCGCTGCACACAGACGCGGTCTTTCCACCTGCCGTTCCCTTCCTGGGCTGTGCCCGACCGACTGCCACAGTGAACACAGTAACACCACAGTCTTTATCACATCCAACCACGGCCGAGGGAGGGTTATAGAGGCCAGCGGGACGAGAGTCTCGGGCGCTGTCTGGCCGTTTATGGTACTCTCGGGAAGAGCAGCCTTGCATGCTCTGCGTACATGGGAAGGAGACCAAGGGACGGAGAGAGGAGCGACCTAGGGCTGGGCTGGTGGCTCGCCCGGCCGACCTGAGGCAGGGCGCACCTGCACCCGTGCCCGCACCCGCCCATGGCTGGGGCAGCGGCGCCTTTCAAAACGAAGTCAATCTCAAGTGCTGCGCCAATGGACTCCCAATCGACTGTCCCTACTGTTGGTGCTGCAGCGAATGTGACTTCTTCCAGGGGCCTTGAAGAGCAGCGCTTAATTATTCATCATGAAATTTAATTTCAGGGCTTGTAATCATGTAAGCGTTTAAGATGGAATTTGTCCCTGAAACACGTGGGGAGGGAATGGAGAATTATTTAACATCAGCTCATCCCACTGCCAGAGTGGCTTAGAATTGGACGTGTTTCGAGAATTCACTCCAGCAATCACACAAGGGCCGCGTCAGCTAACCTCCTACGTGTTTTCTGCTAATTTGGTTGATTTAGGTCATTCTGTACCGTGAATTGGAAAGGATGTTGCAGGTTAAGGGAGAGAGAGCCGAGTGCTCCAGGCCCTCCTGGGAGACCCTTCCGTGGAAATGCCATCTACTGACTCCGAGCCACTCCTCAGGACACCGGCAAATGAGGCAGATCTCCGGCAAGACAGGGACGCTCACTATTTTCTTAATCTCATGCACGACGTGGTTCAGTTTCGTCTCCGCCTTAGTAAAGAAAGGCAAAAAGACGCTTTTGAATTTGAGCCTTTGAGAGACCACTGAGAAAGACTTCCATCACCAAATCCCAGCTGAGCTTGGGGTGAGACCTCTGGATGCCTGGCACTAACACAGTCATGGGGGGAAAAGCTCTTTCAAGGGCTGTTATTCACTGGCTAACCCAGGGCATTTTATATCTGCAAGGAAACAAACAACATGGCCAGGCTCTCAAGGGGTGAGGAGACCAGTCAGGCTAAAACCCCCAAAAGCTGGCGATTGTGTATTTACCAATTCCAAGAGTTCTTAAAAACAAAATCTAACCCAAGGAGATGCATCATTAAGATATTCCACACTGTCACCCTCTGGCTCACCCTGTCTGGGCATCAGGCTAGTATCAGCTCTCAGAACTACTGTATTGGTCAGGATTTTACTTAGAGGAACAGAATAGATGCAATATAAGAAATGGATATTAACACAAAATATACAATCTATAAGGAATTATAAGATTGGCTTACAATAGTGAGCCACAGAGTCAGATGAGGAAGCGTGCAGAGGGCATCTGCACGCTCCAGGCTGAAGAATTCAACCCGAGGCCTGGACTTCACTGCAGCACTCCGTGTAAGTCTCTGTCGGCTGATGGGTCTGCGATGGAAGGCTCAAGTGTCTGTAATGGATGCTAAAGAGTCCGTGACGGATGGTGAAAGATCCAAGCTGGAGGCTGAAGAGTCTGCGCTGCAAGCCAAACGATGAAGGCCAGTCTCAATGCGGAGACTAAAGCTTCTCCGATGAAGTGAAGTGTTGAGTCCTTCTTCAGTCCTTTAAAAAGTCTTTTTGTGCTTGGTCATTCTGATGTGGGCTCATTGCGCCCTAGGGTAGAACCAATCATACCCCAGGATGAACCCTTGATCCCGCTCTAGGGAGGAGCCAATCATATCCTAGGCAAGCCCTGGTCACGCTCCAGGGAGGAACCAACTGTACCCCAGAGTGCGGCTCCCATCAACAGGGAACCAGGCCGCTGAGTCATTCAGCCAAGTTGACACGTTGTATCAACCACCTCAAACACTGACCGTGTCCGTGTTGGCTGCAGAACCTGTAGGTATCTTTTATCTCTGGCAGACTGAAAACTCCAGGCACTCCTCGGCACCGAATCTTGCTTGCTGATCCACCTGGTGTCTGATGAACAAGGGACATTGGTGCGAAGACTACCGGGGGTTGTCGCTGGATTCGACAGTAGAGATGTGCAATGCACGTGCCAGACACGACCATGCTCAGCCTGTGCCCCTTGTGTCTGAGCTCCCCCATCGCCCACGGATGGGGGAGTGGCCGAGCCTCTCATCCTTGGAAAATAATTCTAGATGAAATGATGGAAAGTGGTACAGTTAAGCCATTTCTCCAAAATTCTTAATCCTGATTCACTCTTCAAATATGATACTCTGCTACCTTTGGTATAAAATCAAATGAATCGAAGATGAAGAAAATTGCTGTGAACCTACCAGGTAGCCGAGCCCAGGGGCCTGGCTCCGTCTCTGCGTCTGTACCTAAGCGGGCATCACTCCTCACAGGTGACTTTGTACCTTCATTCTTCCCCTTGACGTCAGAAACATTCGCCACAGATTCCTAACAGCTTTCCAGCCCCTGCTGACTGCTGCTCCTTTACAGTGAAGCTATGGCTTAGTTTTCTAGTCCCCTTGTTAGCTAGAAACTTTGTGACATTTTGTTATTATAAATAGTATTGCAATAGCATCTTTATACACAACGTGTGCATTTCTCGTCTTTAGAGGTGAACTGTTGATACTGGGGATGGTGACGTCAAGGAGCGTTCCTGTGTGACTTTTAGCATGCGTTTCCAGATTGGCTTTCTACTATCAATAAAGATATAGCTCCATTTACAGTCAACTTCTTCTGGCTATTCTTTTGGGGCTCTTCCATGGCATGGGGCTTTTAATCTGCTTCATAACTGTGTCCTCGGAAGTAGCCACTACGGGAATTCCTTCTTCTGGGGTCTGCACACACGCCCAGGTCTGCATGTGTCCTGCCCGTGTTGCTGGAATGCAACTTCCTCAGAGCTTAGAGCTCTAATTTTTCTGCTCTTTTCCTGCTGAGCAACCCTCCTGGAGACACACAGGACTTGATATCTTTAGCTCACATGCGTGACGTGAGCTTGAGAATGTGCAGGAAGACCCTGCTTCCTTCTTAGCTCACTGACACCGCAGCAGCAGCAGCAACACTGAGGAGAGCGTTCCCTCAGCAGCAGGAGACCTCCTTTGAAGGCAGCCAGAAAGCAGGCATTACTTCCATTCTGACCGGAAATGCTGGGGGGACACCAGGACAGTAACTTGGGACGGAATGATTTGAGGAATGGCCAGGAATAGGGCACGGACAGCGAGGACATTTGTAGCTTTTATCCTCTGGTGCTGTTTTCCCAGGCTTTCCCTCTGGAGTACCAGAGGATGGCCAGAGCTGCCATGTGGTAAGCATGAGTCTCGCTCTGTGGAGGCCACTTGCATCAAGTTAGAATCCGTGCTCACTATGTTCTCCTGGTCTTCAAACTCGAGTATGCACAGTTAGAGAAAGTAGCTCCCGCGCCAGGCTTGGGCTCCACAGGCCTGCCTCACAGAACGTCACGAGCAGGCCCCAAGAGGCCGTGGGTGAGGTCTGGAAGGACAGAAGCTGGATGCAAGCCTCCATTACGCTCACAGTGTAGACAGAAAGTGCCCACTGCTCCCGAATGCTGCTTCACAGATATCGTAGGACGGAAGAGCCATGCAAGTTACTCCTTGTGAATTCTGAAGTGCAACTTTGAAATCACTTCTGAAGGGAGACTGTCAAGTGTGGCTATTATGTATGGAAAAGACTCTCCATCTGCACCTGTCTGAAAGCCTGAAATCTGCTTCTGCACAGCCCTTCTGGGTGACGTCAGCTCGCAGTCTTAGAGCTCTACCAGGCTCTACCTGCTCTCACCAAAAAGCAGTGGAAGCCGAGCCTGCTGTCATTTGTCACGGTCCCACATGCACGGTTTTTAATTAAGCATAATTAAAACCAGCTCCTGTCATATTCTATATTCCCATCCCATATGTTACCCACTCTTGTTCCTATTACAGAGACACCATTTTAATAAAAATGGGCTTTTATTCCTTCTTCATGCTGTGATGATTTTGCAACTTCTAAGCCCGTTGTTATTAGCTCCAGGCTCTGATGATTAGGCTCTCCGTGTGCAGAGTTCAGTGGAGGTCAAGCAAGCGACGTGCCCACACCTGCCCTGCCTTGAGGAAGAGGCCGGGATCACTGGGCAGGACTGGATCCTAGGTGACGGGATTGAGCAAAACTCGCTACTTCCACTGTGCCTTCAGAACACAAGGTGGGTTTGTGGGGTGCACCTGGTGAGAGTGCAGGCCGTGAAAACCATCTTCCAGGGGGAAAACAGGAAGCAAACCGCTCCCCTTCTCGCAGGCCTGCTCCTCCTTGCTTCCTTCCGATGCTGCCTTCGAGCAGAATTTAAGGCCAGCTCTCCCTGAGCCACAGAGGACGGATCTGTGGTTGCCTGGTCTGGGGCCTGAGCCCTAGGATGGCTCTGGTCTAGTGGCCAGTGAGGTTTCTGCACTGCATACCATGCTATTGATCACCTTCCCTGTTCCCCTGGGAACACACACACACACACACACACACACACACACACACACACACACACACCAGGGCCTCCTCTTGTATATGTGCTGTGGTATTAGATAGAAGCATAGGCGTCATGAATTTAAAGGGTTGTGTTACCGTGAGGAGAAAGACCAGTTGCGGAGAGATCTCCCAAGACAAGCCTGGCGCAGTCTTCATTAAGATCACCTGTTACTTATACACATATCAGCAGCTCCCAATTTTGCCACATATTAAATTCTACTAGGGACTTGTCGACCTCAGGGTGGCAGGGCAGGGTAGTGCGCACCTGCTGTCTCAGCTGCTGGGAGGCCGAGGCAGGAGGACCGGAAGGCAGCCTTGCCAACACGGTGCAGTCCTGTCTCCGAGTGAAATTCAAGGTGCGCCAGGGAATGGAGACCAGGGCCAACGCAGAAGATTCTGGGCTCAGCCTCCAGGATAGAACTGCAGAACAGGAAACCAGAAACAAAGCAACAATAGGGGACACCAAAGCAACCTTGTGAGCCCAGGATGTCCTGCTGGTGAGTGGAATCCCACTTCCGAGGAGAGCTTGGTTGAGAAACAGGGCTGTTTGTGATCCCTGCTGGTGGAGCAAACAGGCTGCGCCCTTCTTATCTGTGCGTTCAGGCTAAGCTAGTTGATTAAACGCGCTCCTAAATACACAAATTGTGTGCAGCTGCGCAGGATTCCATTTTCTTAGCTTAATACCTTTGCATATGAAGAGCTTCACAAAACAGAAGCCCAGGGCCAGGGAGACAGCTCAGCAGCATAAGCACCTGCCTTAGAACAAGCCAGACCACCTCTGACTCAATCCGCTAGGGTAGTACCCAGCCAGCCCGAGAAGTAGACACAGGATACTTAGAGACTCACGCATTAATCTTGGCTTCTATCATGTGACCGTTGAACAGGATGCAAAATTGGGTCCATTTGCTAATTAATATTTTATTTCTGCACTTCCCACCAGAGAGGAAAATGAGAGGGTGGAGGGAACCCCAGGAGCCCTCTACTCTGGGGCCAGGGGACCTCAGCAGGGGGGGATGGGACGGCAGAGGTGACTAACAGTCAGTAGTATGCATTCTCCAGTCTATCAGGATCTGAAGAGAAGAGAAGAAAAAAAAAAATAATAAAGCAATTATCTGCGACAAGTGAATCTTAAGAGACAAATTTGGAAAACTGAAGCCTGAAGCTTTTGCAGTATGTTGCCTTGCTAAAAAACAGAGGTCTTCTCTCTACCGCTTCGTAGGCTGCTCATGCTAACCATCCGTGACGGTCATGGCAGGATAAACGAGGATACTGGGTTTCGGCCAAGGGTTGGTTCTTAACTGTAATGGGCTCAAAGTCTTCTGAATCTATACCATAGAATTTTGTGTTCGCATCCATGACGAATTTGTTTGGGCTAAGAATTCACCATTTCCCCATAGATGGAACTATCTGTCTCAAACAGATTAGGCCAGCCTATGTAGTTGGCCTGAGTCGGCCATACTGATGGGCTGGGCCACAGATTCTTACCGAAATTAAGCTCGTGGTGATTAAATTTGTGTTTCCCTTACATGCGGCCACACTTAGCAATACCTTGAGTGAGTGTAGTGAATTTATTACATCATCGGGAAACTCACAAAAAAGTGAACGGTTTGCTCTAGTCTTTCCTTAGGCTTAACTTCAGTAGAGCAATGCTGGGAGCGAGGCAGTGTGTGCTGCCCCAAGGATAAGCTGACTGAGGAAACACTGCAGCCTCCCTCTCGGGGAAGGTGCCAGGCCCTGGTGAAAGGAAGGGAAATAACCCCACCACACCGAGGCAGCGAGAGCACTGGGAGAGCATTGCGAACGGGCAGAGGCAAAGCCGCGAGCACACGCCGCAACCCGTTTCCGTCCTTTCGCCTCCCCACTTTTGTCTCCTTTCGTGGGTTACAGCTGTGTTCTTTCTACAGCTGAGCAATTATGTAGTTCTGTTAATTTTAATTTAACCTGTGAATCATGGTGATTACAGGATCTATAGCCCAGGCATGCTAATTAAGCCCTCTTTGTATGAATTCTAAGAGTGGAGAGCAGCTTCCGGCGTCTATCAGATGGTCAGGTTTTGTGAGCTGTGGCTCCATGGGCAATGGTGACATTATGTCGGAATTTATCTTCTGTTATCAGCCTCTCACAAAGTGCCTGTCCATGGAAGACTTTTCAGAAACATCCACTGAGGCGGAGCAAAAGACACCTTGGGCCTTGCTGTCGTGCTTTCTGAAGGGCACGAGGCTGCACGCAGGACAAATTCGGCTGTGTGCAGCTTACATGCCAAGGCTCATTTATTCAGAGACTCATCGCTCCTGGACGTGAGAGCTCACAGGGCCTGGCAGCACTACAGCCACTGTGCACTCGAGTTCCTCGGGGTATTTAGGAGCAGACCAAATCTCACTGCAAGAGCAGACTGTGCTCTTCCTTGTTTTACTTTTCCTGCAGTAGATTTTTTTGACTAAAGAGATTGCTGTACAGAGATGAGCTATGTGAATCATAAATTATGTTTCTGTTTAGAGATGCTTTATAGGTGTTAACCTTTTTTTTAATATTACTTCTCCCCATCTAACACACAACACCCACACTTGTGCTGCACATACACAACGACTGAACAATCTATATGCATTATTCAATTGCTAAGTATTTAAATCAACAACACGCACATCCATCACAAAAATGCTTGGAGGATAGGACCAAAGAATCTCCCAGTGGTACAGAATTATTTATCATGGGCTTTCTATAAAACAGACATCCATTTCCTGACAGTTGGAAAATCCTGTGGCAGAACATTTCGACCAGCGGGGAAAGTCCACTGAGAAAAAGGGAACAGAAGGCGGAGCCACGTACATCGTTCCAGTTATTAGCCAAATATTGCAACTTACGTAAAAATGTGCGTTTATGCAGGCGATGAAATATTTATGCTCCTTTTAACTCTGGTTGGAATTTGTGCAGGGCTCAGAGCTGATTTTCCCTGCACATTCATCCATATCTGCCCGCTACTAGCTGGCAACACTAAGATGATTTCTAAGAGACACTAGGAAGCCTTCAGGGTGTATAATAAAGACACTCAGTCTAATTTAACATAATATTGGGGATTCAATTTACAATCTATACTTATACCATATATATTACAGGCTATGCAATACACACACACACACACACACACACACCCTACAACCGTATAAGAACCTTATGTGAGTGTAGCCTTAGTTCGCCTCTTCTGCCCCAGTACTTAGCTATTATTTTTCCTTTGGAACATAGTTTTGGTTGCCAAGCTGAATTCCATGGATCAACAGGAAGCCACAGTCTATTTGCTAATTAAGTTGTATTGGCATACATCTTATTTGTCTGTTGAGGGTGGGAGAGACAGCTCCATGGCACAAGTGCCTGCCTGGCAAGGGCAAGGTCGTGAGTTCAAACCCCAGTCCCACAAAAACAAAAAACTATCAATCATCTGTCCATTAACATAGTAACAATGACTGCTTGAAGACTGCAATAGGAGAAATGACTGGTTGCACCAGGTCCTGTAGGACAAAGCCCAAAACAGTTACTATCAACTCTTTACAAAAAGCTGTGCTCATTAGTTGGGTAGTTGCTTAGTTTTTGGATGATTTAAAACAAGAGTCAAATGTCTTCTATGTATGCCTACTGCAACCGTTCCTAGAGATCTTACCTTTGTATGTGTGCCTAGATCCAGGCTGTCCTGGGTGGGACTGGACCATGTTCTTCTACGTGAAGAATTCCCGCCTCGCTTTTCGTGGCACTCTCTGCTGGTGTTGCACTCTTAGCTTCACTTACCTGACAATACTTCTTTTCACGGCCACAGCATTGTGGGCTTACAGCTGTCGCCTGTGTCTTGGCACTGGCAGCATCAGGCCACGACGATCTGGCCGTGTAACTCGTAACAAGAAGCTGACAGCGTTTCTCCTTCATGGCCTGTCTTTGTCCCCCTCTTGTTAGTTTGAAGACTTCACTCTAGCTTTCATTTTTAGTGTTTTTACTTACATACGATGTGTTTGTACGTTTTGCTCTGTGTTATATTTGGAGTTCTCTGAGCTTTCTGGAGGTTTCCTTATTTGTGGAAATGCTGTGACATGTCTCTTTGGGTATTTCTTCTGCCCAAAAGCTTCTCTTCTACTTTGAGATTCTAACTATAAGTATGTTAGCTTTGACTTTTGTCCCATAACTGCTGAAGGCCTTCTTCTGCTCCCTCCTCTTTCTGTTCCTTTTGGTTGTGACAAATGCACTTTTTTCCCCTCTCTTTCATCGTTTTTTTCTGTTTCTAGAATCTCCGTGATTTTTTTGTTTTTATCTATTTACCCTTTCCCTACTAAAGTAATCTTCTGCGTGGGCACGCAGTTGGCCTTTTCCTTGACACCTCTCACAGAATATTCCAGTCACTTCAGAGGCCTCTGACAATTCTGGAGTCCAGTTGAGTCTGGCCCTTTTCTCTGCGCTGCTTTCCAGGGATAGTTTTGCCGTCTTATGTTTGGAGCGGGCATTCTGCGGGGCTCAGTGCCTAGCGGTGGCACTTCCCTGTCCTCCAGACCCTGAGTGCTTTCTCAGCTCCTGAGCTGGGTCTGGGCTCTGGAATTTCGACGGCTCTTTCCCTGCACATCAGCTTCAGTTCTCTGAGTTTTCTTGGAGCAGGACAGGCCGAGCTGCGGAAGGTTTCCTGCGTGTGCTATTCCCCTCCCAGTTTTCTCTTCCTGTGCTCCCCTGGTAAAAAGCCTCAGATTTATATCCTCTGCCCCATCTGACATTATCAGACCCTTGCTGTTTGTTTCTTGCACCATGCAAACCTGGAGAGATTCCCTTTCGTGCTGTTTCGGCCTCCTCCTGCTCAAGCCCTGCTTCCCGGAATTGGGGAGAGGTTTCCTCAGTGACCCCACACTTCACAGAACAGTAAGGGACTTTAATGATCTGTCAAACTCGATTTTCCCTCTTCCCTAGGGAAGCACTCTTTTTCTTTTCCATGGTTCAGGTTTGCACTGCAGAATGAGGCCATGTGGTTTTCCTGTTCTTGCCACAACTTTTGATGAGCCCCCAGGGTGGCTCTGATGTTGGTGTGAACCAACACAGCCTCTCAAAGGCTCTGTGCCCTGGTAGTTGTGTAGATTTGAGCAGTTTAGCTTTTAGCAGCTTCTGAAGCCTCTGGCTAAGCTCTTTCTTCCCCTGTGCCTGG
Source organism: Myocastor coypus (assembly GCA_004027025.1). Classification (NCBI taxonomy): domain Eukaryota; kingdom Metazoa; phylum Chordata; class Mammalia; order Rodentia; family Myocastoridae; genus Myocastor; species Myocastor coypus. The sequence goes on along the minus strand of PVJA010004739.1, from coordinate 55,501 downwards.
TTTGTGTCTCTTTTTCCTTCTATGCTTTGCTGCAGCTGAGGTGGCATCTGTGGCCCCCCTTACCCCAGCTTCCAGGGCCTACAGATGACCCTTCTGTCAGCAGCCCCAGATCTATGAGGCCCGTGGAAATGGTGGCATGCTGGTTCTGCTGGTTCTGTGTTGGGGAAGGGATGTGCCCTGTGCAGGTTCCACCCGATGTGACAGATGTGTGTTTGTCTATCTTGGCAGAGTGACAATGCCAATTCCCCTACAGCTGGGAAGCTTTTCCTTTATGTCGCTTCATACTTTCTCCCCGCTGTCCCCAACCCCTGCTCTACCATTCCTCCTAGGGTCCTGTTGGACACAGCCTGGACCCTGCCTTGTCTCACTATTTTCTCAAGACCCTGAATTTCCTTGAAGTTTGGTTCCACACTCATGGACATCTCTCTCTTCCTTTCTTTCTTTCTTCTTTTACTGTGGTACTGGGGATCAAACTCAGGACCTTCATGGGCATTTTTTAATCTTCTTCTTCCACACTTTCTTTTGAGTCTTAAATACTTTAAATGCGCAAGGGGTAGTTTTATTTTGCTTTGTATCTCTTTTCTTCAGTGTATGGGTCTCACTTTGTGATGTGTAAACTTTCCCAGTCTTTATGAGAATACAACTTTTGTTTATGCAACTAACTTGAAGACAAGATTATGCAATGTAACAACCACTGTGAAATTTCTATTATTTTGTTTATTGAATTTCTGTGTCATTTCTATTCTATTCTACTTTGTTTTCTCTTTTTAAAAATAAATAAATATTTAAAAAAACAAATTTTGATAGTTAAGTGTAGATATTTTCCTTTAAGATAAAAAAGAAAAGCCAGATGTAATCTATTTTATGTATCTTTCTCTTGTGTTCTAAAAGTTTTCTTGGCATATCAGCTGGGGGCTGGTGACTTTTTTTCCTGAAGAGGAGACAGCGGCCACCTGAGCTCTGCCTATGAGAGAAGTGATTCCCATCTGTTCTCTTTTAGGTCAGTGGGCACAGCCTGGCCACCAGGCCCCAGGCCTTACCAATACAGAACGCAGTCATACCAGATTGAGGGCTGACACCAACAAAGCTTGCTTCATGCTCAAGAAGTTTTCTAGTTTGCTTAAAACAAGGGCAAAACTAATATATATATATATATATATATATATATATATATATATATATGGAAGACTGTCTCAGTTACTTTTTCTTGTTGCTGGGACAAATACCTGACACCCAAAATGAAGGAAGGAAATGTTCATTTAGCTCACAGTTACAGGAGGCTTCAGTCCATACTTGGCTGGCTCCAAGGCACAGTGGCACATGGCAGAGAGCAGCAGTTTATAGTGGCAGAACAACAATAGCAACAGTGTGAGGGTCTGTCTCTCTGTCTCTCTTATATTACATTCAGGCTGTCCACCTCAGGCTGGGTGTAACACACCCATAATCCTATCAGTAGTAAAACCCAAAATCCCAGACTTGGAGCACCCATAATCCCAGTGGATCATGAATTAATATCAAACTCTAGAAGGCCCCATCCCCACAGTTGCATGAGGCTTTGAGGGGACAACTAACACAAACATAGCATTCTGCCCCTGGACCCCCAAAGTCTCATACACATCCCTTTGTGCAAAAGACATTTTAGTCTCTCTATAAGAGTTGCCAACCTCCCAACAGTTTCAGCATTGCTGCAAAGTCCGAGTCCCAAGTCTCCTCTAAGGTCCAAAGCAAACTCTTAACTGTGAGCCTCTGTACAAAAGAAAAGTTAAACACTTCCAACATTCAAAGGCACAAGATAAACATTACCATTCCAAAAGTTGTAAACAACAGGGTAATACAAAACACTGGGACCAACATAAGTCCAGAATCCAGCAGGGCAAATATTAAATCCCATAGTTCCAACTCAAACATCTGAAGCAGCCTGCGCTGAGTTGTGAGCTCCAAAGGTCTTAAAAGGTTCCACCCCTATGGCACTTTTGGTGGTAGCTCCCATGGCTTCTCTCATAGTCTGACTTTGCTCCCTCTTTGCATTTTCCTTTAGAAACTTCCACATTTTTTGGCTTTTCCCAATTTCTGACATTTCTACTGAATAGGCTTCTTACTCACAGCTTTACATACTGCCCTCTCAGAGACACAATGATAGTCTCCTAGGCCTTCTTCTGAAATCAAGGTGGAAGCCTTCTTAACTTCACAACTCCTGCATTCTGAATGCACCTAAAACTAATGCCATGTGGATAATACAGAGGTCTGCTGCCAGCTGGAGCAGTAGCCAGGCTTCCTTTGGAGGGCCTGGATTGATGAATGCTTTGACTCTGATTCTGAGGAACAAATTGTCTATGCTGGTGCCATTTTGGAACTTGGTTTGGCTGCTGCCACCACTGTGGAACCTGGGGTTCGGCAGCTTTCTTCTCAAGGCAAAGTCCTTGACCTTTGCAGTTCTGAGGCTTCAAGGGGTGGAGATCTGCCACCTCCTGTGATACTCTCAGGCCATCCTTTTGATTCTCTGGTTCCTTCTCAGCAAGGAAGATCCTCTCAGCTCCATCTGTGCAGTCCATAGCTTTCCTGGTACTTTATTTCTGACCAAGCTCATGATATTTTAAATTATCCTGCTTGGCTCTTTGCTTTTGATTCTCAACATAAATCTGGCTAAAAGTCCCAATTACAACCATGTCACTGCCCCAATATTTGGCTGCTGTGGAATAACTTTTGAGAGATTAATCAGCCCGCCATGCTTAATCTCAGTCTTAGGCAAAGTGTCTCAGCATTAGTAAATTTCAGATAGACTTTCAGCCAAGCCATAGCACAGATCATCCACAGTCCAACAACCAGTGCAGTCCTTCTTCCCAGTGGAAACCTCCCTAGCCTGGACTTTATAGGCAGGCTTCTTGACAGTCTTTAGGTCTGAGCTCTGACAAAAATTTCCCCTATAGAATAGCCGAAGCTGTTCCAGATCTTCACAAGTAGACAACCTCTCCAAACATTTCCTATCTGTTCTCATAAGCCATTCCCCAAAACTCACAATACACATGGTCAAGTCTAGTCACAGCAATGACCCCGCTTCTCTGCTACCATACTCTGTATCAGTCACTCTTTTCTTGTTGCTGGGACAAATACCCAATACCCAAAATGAAGGAAGGAAAACTTTATCTGGCTCACAATTACTAGAGGTTTCAGTCCATAGTCAGCTGACTCCACGGCAGAGTAGCATGTGACAGAGAGCACCGGTTTATGGTGGTGGAACAGCATCAATGAGAACACAGAGAGACAGCCTGTCTCTCTGACTGTCTTATATTACATTCAGGCTGGGCGTAACACTCACACCCATAATCCCAGCAGTCCTAAAATGCATAATACCAGACTTAGATGACCTATAATCCCAGTGGATCATGAGTTAATCTCAAAGTCTAGAAGTTCCTGCCCCATGACTGCATGAGGCTTTGGGGGGACAACTAGACACAACCCGTAACAGAGTCCCTCTGCCAATATTTTGTCCACAGTGGGAGACGGTCCATGCTACTACAGCTGCACATTGCATTACCTGAACGAAGAGCGCCCAAACATTAGAAAAGCAGAAGAGATCGTTCAACAATGTCTGAGTGTTCTTCTGGGATTTGTGCTTTACTGGCTGTGCTGTTTTATAATTTTATAGAGACAAAGGTTAGCTCAGAGACTAAAACGACTCTACAAAATGCTTGCCACAGTGACCATTTTGCCATTTATCAGCATTTCTTAAGGATACACATTTGCATGATGCTGGAACTGTTAAATGATTTAGGAATACTAAATATACTTTTGCGCGTTAAAGATGCAAATAAGCTTTGTGCAATACATCAAGCAACCTTAAAGAGTATTGGCTGAGTCCTGGTGGATATTAGCTAGCCTCCTCTCTGTCCCCACAGCCACTCCTCCTCGTCCTCAGCTCCTGTTGTGGAGTGTCATTGACTGTTCACTTATGGCATCCAATACCTCTTGACTGGGCTCATTTTGTTCCTCTGACAGCCACGTTCTCACCTCTCTGGACACTGTTCTGCACCAGCTGTTAGAGACTCGTCAGCCAGAGGCCACCTGGGGGAAGTCTACGCGGATAACATAAGATCCACTGCCTTGCCTGGATGCAACGCAGCCCCGAGGAGCCCTGCTGGACCACGTGTGGGGCGTGGGGTGGGGTCCTGAGGAGGAGCAAAGGGACGCCTCAGCGCGGGTGCTGGCTCTTCCTAAAGCAGGATCAGGGGACGTGGTATTAGGTCTTCGCTCGGTGCCCTCATGGAGTGAGGAAGGTTGGCGATTCAGGGTTCTTAGGAGTAAACACAGCTTGCAAACTGGAGTGACGAGACCCCAGTAATCGTCCCAAGAAGGAGCCGTTGAAGCATTTCACGTCCGCACCGGCTATGAGGTCCTAGGGGCCAGCGCTTCCCGTTAACCCTGGACCGGCTGGGGTTTTGCTCTCAGAGCCTGAATAACCGGCAGGCGCTCCTTTCTTCCTTCACACTGATCTCCCGCTTGGCACTCCACAGAGTTCGCTCCTTCACGACACAAGGCGGTCAGAAGGGTGGCCGTGGGCGCGGCACCCCTCCCTTCTCCTGGCCGTCTTCCCAAGATCCTGTTTCTAAACCTAGAGCAGGGTGCAGCAAGCCTTGTTCTATAAAGAGCCAGAGCGTGAGCGCCTCGGTCTTGGCCAACCAACGCAGCCATAGCCACCTGCTTCTGCCCTCGGTACACTAAAGGCACCAGAGGAAGCACAAACACAGAGTGCAGCGGACCCGGACACCATTCTGCTGCCAAGGGTCCCCGGATTACGCCCGATCTGTTGGTGTCCTCTGCCGAGCCAGACCTGCCTGCTTTCCCCAGCGGCGCAGCTCCTCTTCCACCGCCATCCGTGCACTGGTTCCCAGAGCTGTAACTCCCTTGCTGACCCAGTCTCCCACACTCATCCCACCGTGACACCCAGGGTGGAGGTGACTCTGGCTGGGGCTCCCTTTGTCATCTTGGAGCCAGCATTAGCATTCATTCGTGGAGAGACTCAGCACAGAGTACGGGCCACCAGGACTATTTTGTCATCCATCAGCCATTGTTAAAGGTGGGAATCTGCCGAGCTTTAGGACTATTATATAATTGATTTATATAATCACATTATATAACTGATATTATATAATATGACTATTCCATCTACTTCCCTTTATGTACGAGGAAATCTAAGGGCAAACTGAAGGAGGGGTAATAGAAGAGACAAATCGACCCATAATGTTAATGAGATACTGGTAGTGTTAAAGGCAGATGACAGCTTGCAAAGGTGACCTGATTCTAACAAATAGTCTTCATTCTGATGAAGAGGAAAAAGCCTAGTTTAAATATTCGCTCCATCCCGAGTTGCCACTGATCCTCCTATTCAGATTCTTCTGTGAAGCAGATGCAGGGTCCCAAATGCTGATCAATGCATCGGTTTGTTTGCTTTTTTTAAATACTGCCCTATTAAATCTTCAAAGTGTGTCGCTTTCTGCAAAGTCTAGATTCAGGAGCACCACTGGGACTTGCGCCCCAGAGGGAACTCCGCCAGTTGCGCTATAGTCTGATTCTCTGACTCCGGCCATGGGAGGCGCTGCACTTTCAGAGCCGGCTCTGAACGGATTCACTCAGCCGGTGGAACGCAGGGCGAGGCCGGCAGAGGAGCACAGCGCATGCGCAGGCTGCTTCCGGCCACCCGGGCGCTTCTGCCTCCGAACGCGAATGTAGGTACCAGGCAAGTGGCGCACCAGAGGGAGGCATGGCGCTTACCTGCAGCTACAAGGAGCTGCCAGCTGGTAAGCCACCCCCGACTGGGGCATGCTCCTCTCTGCTACGCAGAAAACAAGACGTGGAAGCTAGACAAGGTCTCTGGTTGGAGTTCCCATCCGGGCAGCGAAGCGGAGATCTCTTCGTGGCCAAGGAAGATGGAGTACAGAAGAAAGGCGCTCCTCAGATCGGTCCTCCAAGAACAAAGCAACAGGTGACACTGTGACATGAATGCTACCAGCACCAGGTCAGCATGCTCCTTAGTCTACGATCTCTCTGTCTCTGTCTCTTCCCCCCTCCCCTCTCTGTCTCTCTGTCTTTGTCTCTGACAATCAGTCAGTCAGTCAGTCTGTCTGTCTCCAAAACATGCAGAAGATTTCTGAAAGGACAGGAATTTTAAGTAAATAACTGGGTCCCTGCGGGGTTAGGACTGTCGTAAATCAGTCACCAATGTGCAGGTCTCAGTAGTCCAAAATTCAGAAGCTCATTGCTTCAGAGCAGTAAGTGGCAGTGTTAAGTCAGTGACACAGCTGCCATGCCCCCTTCATCAGTAGCATGGATACAGTGGGCAGGGCAGCTCCCCCCGCCCCCGCCCTAGAGCCCCACACCTGGTGAGGGGGTGTGTATTCCACAGACGGCTCATGGGTAGGGGAAGGTACAGTGAATCACTTCCGTCCCTGTCGTTCTGAGAGGAAAAAGAAGAGTGAGCAAGCAGCCGCTGAAGCACAATTGGAGGTGGAGCCTCTGACGCCCTGCGCTGGAAGCAGCGCGGAGGGAGGAAGCTGGGCGTGGTCAGCGCGCCCGAGATCCGGGCACAAACCACGCAGCCTTCCTGGGGGCACATGCAACTCCCCCCTGGCGCCCACATCGCGCAGCACCGTACCGTAGGTATAGCACACAGTTCCGCCAGATTCCTTTCAGGCTTAAAATAGAGGATGGGGCCAGGGACTTAGCTCAGTGGCACAAGTGCCTGACTGGCAAGCACAGGGTCCTGAATTTGATTCCCAGTACAAAAAAAAAAAAAAAAAAAAAAAAAAAAAGAATGAGAGAACTGAGACCCCTCCCTATCCAACTGTGACTAATATTGTACTGGAAAATCGAAAGAGTTGTTCTCTTGTCCCTTGCAGAAGGTGACGTACACTCCCAGCCATGGCAAAGCTGACACGAAGCCACCACCTTGCGTGCGCAGAGGCCCACATGATGCCACTCTGCTCGGGTGGTCACAGGAGGCAAGGATTGTTCGTCGAGTTAGAAATGTGTGCTCCAGGACAGTCTTCACAATCAGCAGTAAAGTCATGGAGTCTGTACACACGAAGCATGAAACAACTCAGCTGCGCCGGCCAGGACAGCCCCGCAAGGGCTCACTCTTGTTTCTCAATTCTGTTCCCTGCAAGACAGCGCTAAAGTCAGGCTTCAGCTCAACAGAATCCCTCCACAGAATAGCCCGCGGCCATGTAGTGGGACTGCGCATGCGTTAGCATGCGTCATCACCTTTCTCGCGGCGTACGGTGGACACCCCTGGCAGGCAGCGCAGCTCATCAGTTCTGATGGAGCTCACTGAGATTCAGGTCTTCTCTTTTCAGTCCTTTTGCACCCCTCCCCTTAGGTGCTGCGTTGTCCCACGCTAGCCCTTGTCACCCGTCTGTCCTCTTGGACAATAAGCCACTGCATATTGGGTTAGGGCCCCGGTGGGTGGATCTTCCTTGACCCTTTCACACTTCATGGGACACCCTGTCTGCAGGGTGTCGCTGTTCCTGGGATCTTTCGCCTTTACTCCGAGGGCAGCCGACCCCTGCAAAGACGCGCGCAGAACAAGTGGGTCACCGCTCATCTGCTTTGCACCAAGCTGAACGGAGGGCAGTTAGCCTGATTTCTGGCGAGCGAAAAGCAGAGAGATGATTGGGCTTGTGAAGGAGGGACTCTTCCACATGTGCCGAAGGATCTGCTATGCGTCTATTCTTGCCCTTTTCAGGGCTGGCCGTGACCCATAACAAGAGTGTCCCAAGCTCCTCGCAGTGCCCAAGTCGTTTGTCTTCGTCTTTGACAGCGTGGCAGGGAGTGCCCAAAAGACCACGGTGGAAGCTTGGTCCACCGGTCCTGCCACAGGGGTCAGACTGCTCACCCACCCTGACAGGAAAGTGAGAATCAGGGCAAGCTGTACACATTACAGTCGCTGCTCACAGATCAAATAGTGTGGAACAGCAAGAGCAGCAGCGTGGACGGGGCGGCCTTCCCACACCTCGCCTGTGTCCCCTCCTGCTTGGCTGGTTCAGACTCCAGGCTATGGAAACTAAGGAAGGACTAAAAAGTGCCCTTCCTCCTTGCAGGACTCCATGCTGTTTGCTTCCCAGAGCATTTTATTGTTTACTTTTCTGAAAAAGTTACATCAGCTGAGACCCTGGTGCACCGACAACAGCGTGTCTCTGAAGGTATAAGTTTGATGCAAATGGTAGCTCTGTTTTTTCACACTATCTCACAAAATCGGTATTAGATTTTGCATATTTGAATTTCATTCATAAGAGAATTTCTGTTGAGAAAACTGAAACTAGTTGGAAGAAACATTTAACATAATGAGAGAAATCATTTGAAAATGTATTAATTTGGGTTCTAAAATTAAGAAATACAAAGACAAAAATCTCATTGTTTTCCACTGTCTCATTTAATCTCCATTAATAAATCACTTCAAAAACTGAACGAGACAGGTGGCACTTCATTAATTATGAGCTGTGTGCCACGCCCTGTCTTCAGGTGCTCGGAGCTGGGGTAAGCTAATGGAGATGTCCTTCTGAGGATGACAAAGCTTCAGTATGACCACACTGTCGGCTGCATTTGTGTGAGGAGCCCAGAGGGGGGCAGTGCTTGTTTGAGTAGGCCATGTCCTGAGAGGCACAGTCTCCATCCACCAGAGTCGCTGAGAGGCTGGACGAAACACCTGCTGCTGTCTGCTGTGAGAAAGGATGCTGGAGTATTTACCCATCCTGCAGCCCCGCATTCTTCAGGGATCTAGACAGACATTGGTCCCTGAGTGTCCAGCCTATCCTGAGGAAGAAGGCCTCAGAAGCCAGACGATACTTTCAGGCAGAGACACAGGAAGCCTCAGGCCCAAGGGACCAACCCCTCACTGTTGGAAGAGACAGGAGCCTCAGACTGCTCCTTCAGGTCCTTGTGGTGGCAGAGGGCATGGAGAAGTTTGCTTAGAAGAAACAGCTGGAATTATGCTCTCAAATTACGTAATGAGTCTGCAGCGCCGAGACAGGATTGCTCCTCGTTCTGTACAAACGGTGTGATTTGCAGCTCCAGTGAGATCGCCCGGGGAGGTGGAGTGAGCAGAAATGAGAGCGCTGCTGGACTCCAGGAAGGCCCATCAAAAGTCGAGCTTCTAAATGTCCCCATAGGCCAAGGACAGCTAGCTAATCTCAGTCACAAGAGCGCCAAGGAACAAGTGACATGAGTTTCTGAAACTGCTGCAAAGGCTCCAAGCCCCAGGGCAGCACCTGCCAACACTGAGTGATAACAAGGTCCTTCAGGGGAGGCGAACATGGCTGCAGTCGCGCAGAGCTCAGTGGCTGTGCCCCAGGCTGCGACTCACATGCAGGTTCCAACTGGCTGCGGTGAGCCAGGCGTGTCTGTCACCACAGACACATCTCCGTATGACTTGGAAATGTTGTCATGTCGGCAGATGTGGTCATAAAAAGCCCAGTGTGAAGTAGGCTGGCTTGGGAAAGATTTTCTAGGTGTGAAGTAGCTTCAGGTGCAAGGGAGCAGGAAGGAGGAGGCTCCCCGTGGGCTTGTTAGTGAGTGTCTCAAAAAGTGCCTCTGACCGTGCTGTTCTTAAAAAAGAACCAGAGGTAGTGGTTTTCCCTGTGCAGCTTATCACAGGCAAGCAGGCCACGCATAGGTGTGTGTGCACACACACGTGTACACACGGATGATCTCTGTCCTGACAAGTTGGAGCTCTGCTCGCTGATGGGCTCATGGATCTGGGGGGATGCCGGCCTGAAGTATGCGGGTGGCTTCTACATTGCTTTCTCAGAAGTAATTTAAACAGTAGAAAAGCACAGCCAAGGCTCTGGCCCTCTGCTTGCCCAGGGGTCCACGTTGCTGAGGCACAGCTGCACAGGGACCACGCAGAACCCCAGTGTCCACAGAGTCCCGACTGTGGACCTCACAGGGTGCACTGCCTGTCCCCGTCTTCTTTCCTCCCCCACATCTGTTCCAGCAGCGCATCTTCAGGCGCCGATGCCCATCTCGCCAGTCACGCCCGCTTCCTTGGGCAGTCTTCTGTGTTCCAGTGAGACGAGTGAGGTCACAGAGCAGTCTCCCCAGAAGATGGTCAAGTTCTGCATGTACTGGGGAGCAAGGCGAGGGAAGACTGGGGGGTTACAGGTCACAGCAATGGGTGGGATCCTTGTCCGGCTATCGTGCCAGTACTTCTTTGAGGAAATGCATTCTCTTTCCCTTAGATTCTTCATGCATTTTTATTTTTTCTATTTGTTTTCTGAAGAGAATAAAAAGTGGTAAAAAAAAAAAATAGGAATGGTGTGGAATTTCATTAAACAAAGTCATAAGAGTTCAGCCATGGTTGTTACATTGCATATTGTTGTCTTCAAATTAGTTGTTCAGATTACCAGATATAAGCATGCAAAGTTGTCCAAAAACTAGCTATTAAAAATTCAAAAGGAGAAAGAAAGAAATTTAAGCATTAGCTGCCCCTTTCAATAGACGAGCAGAAGTCAGTGGTAGAATCACCCAAGCCGTCCTGTATATATGCAGATTTCTCTTCCTTCCTTCCTTCCTTCCTTCCTTCCTTCCTTCCTTCCTTCCTTCCTTCCTTTCTTCCTTCATTCCTTATTTCCTTCCTCCTTCCCTCCCTCCTTTCCTCCCTCCTTTCCTTCCTTCCTTCCTTCCTTCCTTCTTCCATTCCCTCATCCCAGTTGTTCCTTTCCTTTGAACAGTTTCTTTTCCTCTCACAGTATCTATGGTACCTTTCAGATTTTACTTTTCCAGATTCTTACACTAGGTAGACAATGCGATGTTTGCACAAGTGGGTCTGATTTATTTCCTTTATGGGTATACTCTCTACTTGCAGAATCATCCTGTTGCTAATTAGTGCATTTCATTGGATAGACATCTTCTCGTTACCTTGAGCTATATATGATTGCAACTTGTTTTGGGTGCTACTGAATCAGGTTATCTTACTGAATCTTTTTTTTAAATTTAATTTAATTTATTTTTAAAGAGTAAAAACAAAGACAGAACCAGAGTAACATACAACAACATGTATGGCACATACTCTCATAATAACAATAAATTAACAGTGGTTGTTATAAATTTTTATCCTCAAATCTATTGCTCAGATTGACAGGTATAAATTTGCAAGATAGGACAAATAATTAAATATCAGTGCTTGCTTTCAATAAACCTTAATTTTTTCTTGACCTTTTTAAATTTTTGTTTTTAAAATTTGTTTTAAAGATACTATAATAAAAATTGATAAGACATGAGAAACGGTGCACATTGAAGAGAATAAGGCAAGAGGTCATCAGCCGGGGCCTTTGCATTGCACGTTGCTATTTTCAGGAAGTTGCTCAGACTTACCAAATCTTTTTATGATATATTTATTTTCTACTTCTCTCCCTGAGAACCATTCCATCCTGAAAAAAAGACTAAATCAAATTTGTTTAATCCATGCAAGGAGCATGTTACTGAAATCCCAGAATGCCCCTGGCCACGAGACGCAGTGACGGATTGCGAAGTCAGTGCTGCTGAGTCATCACTGCCCGCCACTGTTGCTCAGGAGGAAACTCCAGTGTTTGCTACTGGCTCCCGCTCCTGCTGGTGTCCACCACACCCTGGTGTCCACCACGAGGTGGGGCTGACCAAGCAAGTCCCCTCGAGCTCCCATGGCGGTGACTTCTTGTTCTGGTGCAGATAAGGTTGTCATCTCCGTCCTGTAGACCGAGCTGACATCCTGTTGTTCCTGCCTTCATTCAAGGCTGAGCTATCAACTGCTTTCCCACGTCCGTTCCCTCACCTGCACCCCAAGCACCTCCTCAGCCAAATGTAAGAAACCAGAACCTTCCTTTCCTTTGTCCTAACACCCAGCACTTCAGACCTGAGCTTGGCTGGGCCAGCGTGCTTCTCAAACCCAGGATGCAAATCCTCCTTTCTCCCTGTGGGCCTCGGATCTCTTGTGCTCCGCAACAACTACGCGAGGGTTCCTTCAGGAAATCGCCATGTTGTAAACAGTACTTAGCTGAAGCTTTCCTGGTAGGGCAGGAAGCAGGCTGCGATGCTGCGCGGTCGTGAGGAGCCGGCTGGCTGCTGGCGCCAACGCTGTGTTACCGCGCTAGTTTTTCTGACTTTCTTCTCTGGTTCCTTTAGTGCTCAGAGTGGTGCTTTCCAGCCTCAGTCTTCATGGCCTTAGGCAACTGTAATTCTTGTCAAGAACCTTTTATTCCGTGCAGATGCAGATCTCATGTTACCCTTGCCACCATAACTCAAGTATGCTTAATAGTTAAACTATTTCTAATAGAAATAAGTTTGCAAGGTCTTATTTGATTGAGTAGTTTAATTTACGAGTAACAGAAAATATCATGTGCTTCTCATTTAGAGTTTGCGTCCTTCCCCAGGAACACAGGGTGTGTAACTGGGCGTCTTTGCATACCCTGGGGTTTGCTTTGAGCGTGCTTCAGGAAGGCCCAGGGCAACGCAGATGTGGCAGAGAGGCCTAAAGCTCAGCTTGGTGGGAGGGCGTGCTGTTTTTGTTTTGTCTGTGAGCGGTGGCGGGCAGACTGACTGGCATCTCTCCTCTCTGACCTATAAAGCAGGAGAAGCAGTGCCGGCCTGGCAGGCGCCCTCTATGGGTGGAAAGTGCCGGGGCTAAGGAAGCGAGGCCCTGCTGGCGGCTGACGATGGCGCCGGGCTCCTTTGCTAGGCATTTCACTTTTCCTTTTAAACCGCTGTATGTTGTTTATTTGGTCAAAAACATCCAACGCTTTTGGGCAGAAATAGCAATACCTTTCCGTTCTCTGTCTGCGCAAACGACTTGGTCTTCAAAACATTTTATAATTTTTTAACAATTACCGTATTCGAGGTGCTTGATAACCTGCAGCTGGCTTCCCACCACGCTGTTGTATCCCAAAAGAAGCAGTCATTTTTAAAGTGAATCTTTCCCAATTACCAAAAGCATTTTCTGAGCATTAGTGAGACGTTAAATGTAACCTTGTTGGTGGTGCCGTGTGATCGAGTAAGCCGTTTTAAAAGCGCAGTCAAGTTTGGTAGCATAATAAAGTGCCTTAATCTTTTTTTGCCATCTGGATTGCAAATGATGCCGTAGAATTGCAAGGATAATGGCTTCTAAATATGTAATTCAAAGTCCTTCCACAGCACCTGCGCATGATTAGAGCAGAGGTAGGCCCCATGCACAGGAATGCTCATCCGCCGGCTGTAGAGCTAGGCTGCCACGTTACAGGCACCAAGTACCCTGCAGCACTGCTGATTAGCCTTTTGATTTACATAAAGGTTGGGAGAACGGCCATTAGATGCAGTTGTAGACCAGAAGTGGAACCCACACTCTTTCCGCAGTGCTGTGTTTGGCTTTGTCTGAGCCACTTCTAGGTGTGAAAGCCGTTATGAAACCAGCAACAGCAGGGCCAAACCCTGGCTGCAGGATTCTTCGGGAATGCGGTGACGTCCCCAGCTGCTGGTCCAGGCTCTGAGGCCCAGCTTTAGCTGATGAACACCTTGGTAATGTTTTCTCTGATACTAAGAAAGTACAGGGAAGTAGCTTTAGCCTGATCTATTGTGCTCTTATAAGCTGAGGTAGAAGCTGATTTTCCAGAATGTTTTTTCAGCAGTGTTGTTCAGTCATAAAAGAGCACCTTATTCAAACAAGATATCTTTAATGTTAATTACACATATCAGAACTGGAAGATTATACAAACCTTCAAGTCGGATCAGCAACAGTTCTCCAATTAATCTTGTGCAAGAGTAATTACAAGGTAACTATTCAAAGCCAAGGGAGATGGCCACTTACAGTGAAAACTGCTGTTACCTCTGGAGTGGACGTTGCCAGCTCTGCACTGCGTGCTGCTGCTTCCCGAGCTTATGAAAGCTCGATGCTCATGCTGAGGCTAAGTCAGATTGAGTCAGTGTCTAACACCACCACTCCCTGTTTGTTCAGTATCCTTCATTGAGGATTTTGGGGGTGCCTGCCGTTCCCGCAAATCCTGCTATCATCTATACGTAGAACAAGACTGGGCCCGCGAGGCTCTGAATGAATGGCCGGCACCAAGGGAAACAATGGCGGCTTTGCTCTGGCCTCACATTTCCAGCTTTTTTTTTTTTTTTTTTTTTGTCTTTTTGAGACGGGGTCTCACTATGCAGTTCAGGCTGGCCTTGGGCTCACTTTTGTAGCCCAGGCTGCTCTCGAAACTCACACTGATCCTCCTGCCTCAGCCTCCCGAGTACTGGGATTACAGGTGTGCGCCACCATGCCCGGCTCCAGTTTTCTTTTCCGCGTCTTGCAGATTCATACAGAATGGCAGTCTCCGCTGTGTTTAGTTTATAAAGGGAGAAATAAACATTATTTTCTGTAAAATGTATGCAAGCTTAATAAACTGGAAGAATATTTTTAGATATCGTTTTCACATTAGGACGTTACGTCTCAAAGATTTTAAATAATTTGTCCCAAAAAGACCCAGCTAGACAGAGGCATGGTTGGAACTCCGCAGTCCCCAGGTAAGGAACCCAGGGGAGAGGCTGCTGGGGGACAGCAGGCAACCACGGCGGCAGCGGTGGGGGTGGAGGTGTCCACAGGATCAGGTGGCCCTGCCGGGGGCGGGCACAGGAAGAGAGCGCTTCAGGAGAATCGCGGGGGAGGGGGGAGGCCGACACTGCGCAGATGTGGCCAGGGCTGGAGGGGGTGCTCTGGGCCCAAGGTCGCCTGCGCTTCCAGCGAGCAGAGGGGCTGCCAGGACTAAGGTCTGGCCACCAAGGCAGAGGGCTGCACTGGCTTCCCACTCGGCCTTCTTGCGATAATCGGTGGTGCAGGATCTCTGCCTGGCCAGGTGAAATCAGGGCAGGAGGACGCTGGAGACAAAGCCCACACTCTGTTTTCTCCAGGAAGTGGGCCCATAAAGCATACCCTATGACTTGGGGCTTAGCAGGGACAAGGACAGGTTAACAGGGACAATGTGCCCCAGCTTTCGCTTCCAGGGTGAGAGCAGAGGGCAGGTCCTTACCCTCACCGTGCAGGGTGTAGCAGGCAGTGCACAGGAAGGCACATCTGAGCAAATTTATTTTTATTCACCTACTTATTTACTTAGTTACTTACTTTTTCATTTTGTGCCTTTGAGTCAGGGTCTCTCTATGCAGTTCAGGCTGGCCTTGAGCTCACTTTGTTACCCAGGCTGGTCTCCAGTGCACAGCAATCCTCTTGCTTCAGCCTCCCGAGTGCTAGGCTTATAGGCCTGCACCACCTCGTGAGCACCTGAGGAGCTTTAAAGCAGAGCACTGATGAATTTGTGTGTGCTAGGGGAGGGCGGCACTGGGAGGAGGGGGACTCTGGAGGGAGTAGGAGAGGCAGTCCAAAGTGGAGGCTGGGGTGGGCAGAGGCTCAGGCTTCATGCTGGGGGTGAGACGCAGACAGCAGAGACATGTAGGGGTCTCAAGTGTTTCTCACCTGTGCAACGCAGCAGCTGGGTATTTCTTCTTTCTAAAGCCCCATCAAACCCCTGCAGTCTTGGTTCTGGTTAGCAATTGTCGTAGAAGTTGTTATAAAGTCTCAAAATTCTTCTTACTTTCTTATCTCCTTCCATGCCATGCTTCCAAGCTCACAAAACTCACAGTTTTCATAAAATTTGTGATTTTAGGGCTCCTTTCCCTTTCAGGTAGCTCCTGTCAGGCTCTTTCCCATTTCTTTTCTGCAGTCCGATTCTATGTGGCTGCAGAAAGTGATCTCTTCAACCCCTGAAGCCTTGCCGTTAGCTTTTCTTATGGATGCGTTTTCAGTTGTTGGGAGCCAAGGAAGCTAGAAAACTGGTCCGGTGCGTGAAGACAGGAGGCCTCAGTGCCTAACGCAGCCAAGCGACCTCAGTCCTGCGAGAAGCATCCTGACCAGGTACTGTCAGCTACTGGGAACTGGGCAACCCGGTGTCATGCGTTGCCAACTTTGCAAAGGTATAAATAAGCATCTGTATTGTTGCTCGCGGGGTCGTCTGGGTCCCAGGTGAGGCGTCACCTGACCCTGCGCTTGTCTCTCTCTTCCTCACTGCTGCCACCACTTTTTCCCGGGGTGGAACAGATCACACTGAGAGCCAGAGATCCTTGCACTCAGGCTCTGTCGCTGCGTCCTCAGGTGCATTGCTTTCTTCCTTGGCCGTTAATTCCAATCAATGTGTGTTGTCATCGTAAAGGCAGCAGCTTTAAGTTCTCTGAGTTCCATTCAGTTCCTCAGCATTTTCTGTTCTTCTCCCTTCCATTCCTAACATATGGCACACAGCGTCATGACTATTTTAAAGTTGTATTTTACTAAGTATAATGTCCCTGTCAGTGCCAGGAAATTTTTGTTGAATTTTGTCTTTGTGATGCATCTTTCTTATTTCAAGACTGGACATTTTTGATTGGATGCCAAATGTTGTAATTTTCACCTGGTTAGATACTGGATTTATTTGTATTCTAATAAATATTATATAGCTTTATTTTGAGATGCAGTCAGCTCGCTTGTGAGCTCTTTAACTCTTTTCCTTTCTTGCCTGTGAGCATGCATTTCTTCCTGGCCCCGTGCTAGCACTGGACCCTGCTATGTCTTAAATGCTCATGGCTTTTACCAAGTGTTTGTCAGTGAGGTCAAATAACCCAGGCCCAGAAGATGTGCTCCCATTTCTCTCAGAGTCACCTAACTTTTCTGGGAATGTGTGAGGCATTCGAGTAACTGCCTGTATCCATCCAGAGAATGCAGAGGTAATTCACACTTACAAAAGATGAGGAGGACGGTTGTACAGGAGCAGACATCCGTAGTAACGGGAGCTACCTGCCACTGCGAAAACAGGATTCAAACAGTTTCTCTTACAAAAATAACTTTATGCTTGTTATTGGTCAAAAAGCCACACTGTAGAAAGTTGAAACCCCAGGTCATTCAAAACCCTACATTTATCCCCAGGGGACAAACGTACTTCCACACACTTGTACACTTCCCTAAAGGCGGGCAGAGGGAAGCACAAGCACCCTGAGCCTGGACAGGCCTGGGTGCCCAATGTCTGTCGTCTGCTTTAATGTTTGGACAAAAATACCACATCTTTGGTCCATTAGACTTTGTTTTTAGCACCTTTAAGTTGAGTACTGAGTATTAAAAACAATTATGAAGCTTATTTTTTCCAAGAGATTTTAGAAAGGTACAACAGGACAGGAGGTGACACACTGAAATAGCATGTTTGCCACACTGCTTCGAAGTTAACTCTTACGGGCAAGCCAAGACAAGGCTGTAACTTTGCTTCTTGGGTTTCAATGAAGCACAGAATGAAGTGGAATGTGTAGCCCAATGTCCTGAGGACCTTCACCCGGAAGACTTTGGCTTGTCAAAAATACAGTTAAAAAAAAACGTCGATGTATGAAATTTGCCGACAGTGTTCATGAGCAAGCTCAAGAATGGCCTTCCGTTCTCCCAGTTTCCCCAGATCTCCCATCAGTAATTATTCCTCCAGCCTTGACCACACTACATAGCAGCTAATTCTGTTCTTTCTGAGTTGCTCGTTCCCTATTTACACTTTTAAGACAAAACCCGATCTCATCTCACACTAAACATAACACTGAAAGACAGCAGAACAGTAGCTTTATTTTAAAACTTCCAATAGAAAGACAAAAAAATACAAAACAGTGTATTAGGAAGCTGTAGGGCTCCGAATGCAAAGTCATGGCCAGGTGATATTGCAGCCGAACGTGCGACTGACCTGTGCACAAGTGCACCAGGTCGTGGTGTGCAGTGGGCTGACATCCAAAGAAGACACTCTGGGAGGCAACTGATCTACACCAATTGTGCTGAACAACCAGAGACTTGGGACAGGGACAGGGACAGGGACAGGAAGAGGCAACGCTCCCTGCTTTCTCGGGGTCACTGTTTTGATACCAGGAACTTTCAAGGTCTTTTGTTTTATCTTCTCACCATGACCTCTAAATCACAAACTGGGTCATGCCAGTTCCCAGAATCAGGACCCCGCCACCCCTTACCCACACAGCCTCCTGTTCTTAGGACCTCCACTGCCTGGTAAACCCAGCAGAGAATCTCCAGCTCTCACGCCAGCCCAGTCTCTCGGTTCGAGGTTTCATGGGGCCAAGGGCATGCAGCTTTGAGTCCTAGTCATGCTGTGTGTTTGGTTCCAGCACCCACCTGAAGGAACAGACTGACTTCACTTTTACAATGTTTTGAGAGATGTAATGAAACCCTGGTGCAGTTCAACTTACAATGTAATCAAAATTGTCAGCCCCAAGCAAGCATAGAACATGAAGGACTTGTCTGAAAAATGGAATTGCTTAGACAGCTAGGGACAAACTCCCAGTGTAGGGCCAGGGGTGTGGCTCAGCGGCACAGTGCTGCCTACAAAGGGTGAGGTTGTGAGTGTGTTATGGTTTATGTCTAGTTGTTCCCCCAAAGCCTCATGCAGTCATGGGGCAGGGACTTCTGTAGATTGAGACTTGACTCATGAGTCACTGGGATTATGTGATTTAGTACTGATCTAGAGTTTGAGACTTGATCCATGATCCCTGGGATTATGTGTTTTAAGTATTTCTGGGATTATGGGTATAGCCTAAGGCAGATAGGCTGAGGCGGAGAGCCTGAATGGCATATAAAGAGAGACAGAGAGACAGACTAGAGCTGTTGCTCTGCTGCCCTGTTTGGTTGGCTGCCTCTGTCACCATTTTGTTACTGTTCTGCCGCCATGAACTGCTGCTCTCTGCCATGTGCCTCTCTGCCTTGGATCCAGCCAAGTATGGATTGAAACCTTCAGTAACTGTGAGCTAAATAAACCTTTCTTTCCTTGATTTGGAGTGTCGGGTATTTGTCCCAGCAACGAGAGAAAAGTAACTAAGACAGAGTTTAATTGCCACTACTGAAACAAACTCCCCCAAAGCCCAAGTGTACTTGTTATGCAGCGAGAGGACCAGTTAAGTTAAATCAATAGGAAACAAAATCATAGTGTGGAAAGAAAAGAGGCTGAGCAGTTATGAAATTGGGTAGTCACGCATTTCTTGAACAAAATACAAGAAGCACTAAACATAAATTTAAAAAATAGGTAAAAGCTCGGCATCACCAAAATTAAATTTCTTCTGTTAAGAAAATGAAGCCACAACATGAAGTAAAGCCGTGTGCCTGGCAAAAGCCTCATGCTCAGGTGTGCACACGACTATGTAAGGGAATAGTCCAATGGAAACAGCAAAAGATCGTTTTCACAACAGGAAGCTCCATGGAAAGGAGACTGGGCCAGGACAGTAAGTAGACCATAAGATGTCCACATCAGTTATCTGCAAAATTGCATCGGTGCAGTGACATGGCTCTGCGTCACCCTGGCTGCTGTCTGAGTGAAGTCCAATTGGACCCGCCCAGGGCCTATGGTGAGTGAAGTCCTGGTCTCCAGGTAGACACCGTTGAGCACTGGTGGAACCTTTGGGAGAAGGACCCTCATAGGTCCTGGGTCACAGACACCTTGAGATACCTTGTCTGTGACACCTCAGGCCCCAGGAGACATGTATGGGAAGAGCAAGCCCCTGAGGTCCAGTGGCTCTGTCTTCTTACTTTGTACTCATTTCTGGGACAAATACCCAACACTCAAAATGAAGGAAGGAAAGATTTATTTAGCTCACAGTTACTGGAGGTTTCACTCCATATTTGGCTAGTCTAAGGCTGAATGGAACAGGGCAGAGAGCGTCCAGTTCATGGCAGCAGAGCAGCAACAATCGAGACAGAGGCAACCGACCAACCAGGGGAGCAGAGAGCAACAACACTAGTCTGTCTCTCTGTTTTTCTTTATATATTACATCAGGCTCTCTGCCTTAGCCTATCTGCCTCAGGCCACACCTATAATTCCCAGCAGTACTCAGACTGATAATCTCATCAGTACTAAAACACATAATCCCCGTGACTCATGAATCAAGTCTCAGTCTATAGAAGTCCCCACCCCATGATTGCATGAGGTTTTGGGGGGACAACTAGACATAAACCATAACAGGCTCCCATAAGAGATGTGACCTTCCCACTCACTCACGGTCCTGCTGTTGCGATCTACTATTATGTAGCACGGCAGCTGAGCACCAAGCCAGTGTGGGCCCTGAGCAATAAACTTCAAAAAACACACTAAGTAAAAGCCTCTATATTTTATAAGTGTTAGGTTTTCTGGTGCAGTAAAGAGACAAGAAAGATAAAAGAGGCCTTTATTGTGAGCACAGAAAAACCTATGGGAAAGGAGAGACATGGAGCTTCAAGGGCCTGGCCAGGGAAGTAAGGCTATAGAGGGCCAGGATGGAGGTGGGGGTTACTGGGCAGCTTGCCTATCGTGGCAGATAGTAATTGCGCAGTAGGCGGGAACAAGGAAGCAGGATATTGTGAAAAGGAAGTAGTAGTTGTAATTCGACCAGGGAGGAAGAAAGCAAAGCACAGCACACGGCCTCCAGGGGCCCGCGCCATATTGGCTCACTGCCATGATGACTCAGCAGAATTTTATAAGGCAGAGAAAACCCATCAATCAGCAGCCTGCTTGAGTATTTCATTGCAGAATCACAGCACTGACTGATGTAATGCACACTTACAATCTGAGAGGACTTCGCTCTGGTGGAGGACAGCGCAAATGGACGTCTCCTACGTTTGCTTGTGGGAGTTAAATAGTCAAACCACTTTGAAAATTACCATCTTTTGTAAAATTAAACATGTGGCCACTCTGTGACCTATGGATTTCACCCAAGAGAAGCAAACGTGAGTGTTAAAGATTTATCAAGGTTGTGTCAGTTTTATTAATTTCCCAAAGAGGAAAGGACCTGTGTTCCACATCTGTAGTAAGCACACTGGGCGTGCCATTCCACTGACCCCCGCAGTGACCGGGAACACACCACCAAAACACTACCTGAGTGAATCTCTGAGCAGTACGTGGGAGGAATAACTCAGAAACGTAAAGTACCTATGGTCCTACTGCAAGCGCGTGATAGCCTCCAGATCCGAAACAGGCAGAGCCAGATGTAGTGGTGTTGGAGGTGGGGCAAGCGAGCCCTGACGGTGGAGTGTTTCCTGTGCTGCTTGACAGGGGTTGGGCGCGGCACTCCAAATATGTCTGCGGCATCATGTAACATCCATTCAACAGAATGAAAAGAGGGGGCCAGGGAGACAGCTCAGAGGCACAAGTGCCTGCTTGGCAAATGCAAGGTCCTGAGTCTGACCCCTGGTTCTGGAAAAAAAAAAAAAAAAAAAAAAACCAGAATGAAAAGAGAACAGAAAATGAGTTTGAGCAATTAGAATGAGCAGAAAAAATCCTTTAAAGAGGCTTATCCCTCCTAATGTCCATGAAGTACTACCTACAACTGCCATTTCTGGGGTGCTCAGAAAAGTCGAAGAGTAGGATAAGCATTTCGTGCATGCTCGTTTTTTCAAAGCACCACAGTAAAACTGTCAGAGTATGCTGGACTGAAATACCTGGATGGAGTAACTTGAAATCAGTCAGATGAAGCATATTTTAAGACACAAGCAGAATTTTTCTTCACAATATACCATCCAGGTAAATCTTTTGTGCCTGCCTCGTGGGCAGCATCCTGCACATTATTGTTACCTAGTCCTAACGTGAAGTAGCTCAAGTCCGGAAGCATTTAGTCCACCCTCTCGGGCTGGCAGCAGCGATGCTCTTCCCCTATTTCATGCTCTCGCTTCTCGTGATGCTGTGGCCTACACAGTAGAGCAGAGCTCCTGCCGGACTCCACTGCCAACTCCTTTTCCCTCTGCTCATCAGACGATAAAGAACACCATCTGTCAGGAGGAAAAAGCCATGAACACAGCACTGAATCTTTCTTGATGTTCTTAAAGACCAGGAGCAAAGTGGCTGAGAACTGTGTGAGATGGCTTCGGCTTCCTCCTCTTTTGGCTGTTGCTACTCTCCCAGAAGCAGCTCTTCCAGGACCACAAATCTCCACCAAGACCCAGCATTCCTCGGGGCAGTGCCTGTGAGCTATATACCACATGGGCCCCCACAAGGTTCCCAGGGCGCCTATTGCTCTTCTCCGCTCCCATACAGGGAGTGCCATGCTGGAAAGCCGTCTGGACGCTCCACTGGACCTTCTGTTCCGCTTCAGTCAGTGCTCAATCTCACCTTAAGGGAAAAGAAGCCAGCACACACCTAGGAGCCATTAAATGACTGCTTGGCTGTTTCAACAACAAAAGAAAACCAAGCCTGGCCTCCTGTGCACTCAGAGAACCCCAAGCTCTCTCTGCCCTCAGCCCACAGCATGTTCTGTGTTGACACAGACACATCCCCTGGGCTTTTGAATGAAAATTGGGTTAGAAAGGATGCTGTCTGGGAGAGAAAAAGCTTTTTACAAAAAAAATATGCTTTAAAATATCATCTGATCACTAAGTGGAAAACCAGTTAAATGCATGCGTGGATCTCATCATTTTGTCTTGAAATGTGAAAACTGAAGTAATTTGCATATTATTGTTAATGCTGATATATTATTTAGTACTATAAATAGTTAAGTATCATTTAATTAATTTCCCTACTTAAAATTATTTATTTTTATGTTATTTACAAGCACACTGAGAATATGAATGTCCCTGCCAAATGAACCATTCAATAGTACTTGACAAGACCAATGAAAAATTCCAGGAGTTGCGTACAGCATAAATCTCTGTGATTGATGCCATTTCAATAACATTTGGACTTAACTTTGAGTGACTCTACAGAAGTTCATAGGGGCCTGGGGAGATAGCTCAACAGAATAAGCACTTGCCTGGAAAGTGCAAGGTCCTGTGTTCAATCCCCAGTACCATAAAAGAGAGAGAGAGAGAGTGAGAGAGAGAGAGACAGAGACAGAGACAGAGACAGAGACAGAGACAGAGAGACAGAGACAGACAGAGACAGAGACAGACAGAGACAGAGACAGAGACAGAGACAGAGACAGAGACAGACAGAGACAGAAGTTCATAAAAATAAGTACATGTGGCAAGCTGCTGCTTACCTTACCCTAGCGAGCTCCTGTGCCTGTGTCACATAATTAGAATATAACTTGCACAGAAGAGGCTTAGCTTGGAGAAGCTAATGACTCATTGCTGGTGTCCCTTGAATACCACCAGGCAGGCAGAGAAGATGCCTGAAAAGCTTTGGAACCCGATGCCCTGGTGGGAGGCTTTCCACCCTCCAGCTTGGGTCTCCATCAGCATGGAGCTCTGTATAACCAGCGAATCACAAGACAGGCTCTGTGCTCAGGCAGCGACACTGTTACAACGACAGTGGCCTGACACAGAGACAGCTGCCGTGGGAGGCGGAAGCCAGTGCCGCTCCCAGGCCCAGCACTGCCCTGCTGGATGCTACCCAGCGACAGAGCAGCACAGGTGAGCCGCGTGTCTGCTGCCTCCATGGAAACCACTGACCTGTGTGAAGCTGTAGTGCCACGTAGGCTCAGGGCTTTGGGAATAATGATAAGGCCTCCATTAAAATAACTTGAATTTCTTATGAAAATCAGAAATCAATAGTATTATTTACTATATTACTCAAGGTCACATTCAATCTCTGTGCCTCAATTTCTTCACTTAAAGGTGCAGTGCCAGTCATGCCTTGTTCTTATTGTTGGCACAGCACAGTAGGTAATGCGTTAGAGCATATTTTACGTGCCTGCCATAGACACTATAGATAGAACACAGATTAATTGCGTAAGAGGTTTTATTTTTCAATGCTGATGAACTGACCTGGGTGAGCCCAGCCTGCCTCCAAGGAATGCCACCCAACTCTGGCCTTTGCTTGGCTAGGGGCCAGTGCCACCTGCCAGCTGCCCCATGCCCAGCACAAGGAGTGGAGGAAGCACTGCCAGGTTCCATGGCTGGAATTTTAGGGCTCTGGGCAGGGATTCTGGAAGTCTCTCGGTTGTTGGTGTTTGCTCCGTTCGCACTGAGGACCGTGACTTTAATAAGTAGAAGCTTCTTGGTGTTTCATATATGCAGCAATGTTCACATAGCAAGAAATAATCTGGCGACGATCGTGGTATCAGTCCTGCGCAAGGACTGGCAGTGTCAGTGGGAAGCCACTCCTTGCTAGCACTGTGCTGAGTATTTTGTATGGATGTTCCATTTGCTTTGTAGAAAACCATGGCTTAACAGCCATAAAATTTGATACTTGTGCATCAAAAAGACATCAGGTAGGCTTTCAAATGTGCAGGCGGCCGGTGACTCACCAAGGGTCTGTCTTCTACGGTTGCAGCTATCTTGTAAGAGTAGCCTTGACGGCGAAGAGGCGAGGGTGGAAACGTCAAAGAGGAGGACGTCAGCTGGCTCCATACGTTGTTGCACAGTGTTGTTTATGATCTATTGGAACAGACGCTGACTGCGTTGGTGATTTGCATATTGTAATGAGTTTGCTCTTCTAAATACCATGTCCTGACCTCCGGGCACCATGGAGCGAGCTGAGCAGACTCCAGTGCAGTTTCGCAAACCACAGATCGTCACGGAGGGCTGTTTGCAAAGACGATGTATTCCAAATCACACGGGCAGAAGCTTGACTCTTCCCTGTTCTCCTTCAGCAGCATGCTTTCCTGCATTTTAGGCAGGTTTTAGTCATGTGGACAGTCAGCTACTGTCAGAGGTGACAGGGTACATGCATGACTGTGAGGGAGATACGCTTTCAGGTTTATTATTCAGAGACAAAAGAGGGTCTTGGAGTTTGAGTTTGGGGCCTGAGGAGATAGCTCAGCGGCCTGAGCATCTGCCCGGCAAGTGCAAGATCCCGAGCTCAGTTGCTGTATGCGTGCTGTGCATGCCCTTGAACTCAGGGTGCACGATGCAAGCTCTGGAGCTGGGGATGGTGGTGCACACCTGTATTTCCATCACTGGGGAGGCTGAGACAGGATGACCACTATGAGTTTGAACTATGTAGTGGGACATCGTACCAAAAAAAAAAAAAAATAATAATAATAATAATAATAGTTTTTAAAGTCAGCTTGGTTCTTCACTAGAGAAATTGGGTTCTTTTTAAATTTTGGAATACAAATTCTCTATAATAACTTTTGAAAACCAGAAGAGTTTGGTATTGTTTTCTTGCCAAATAAAACACCAAGTTGGTGGATTCTTTTAGTACCTAGTTTATTCATATACAATAGAATAAAAATATTAAGATCTTATTTCCAGTAGTAAAAATTTTATGTGATCAAAGTCTTACAAAGAGTTTTGAATTAGGGAGACTTGCATAGTTGTGTAACAGATAACCCAGTAGACTGACCAGACTGTTCCTTACCTAGGTTAGTAGTGGAGAGTTTTAAAATTTGCTAAGGATTCTTGTCTTCTTGTGTCTGGAGACTATCAAATTATTCCATTGTTCCCTGGAAAATCCTCCAAGTATTGTTTCTTCCTTTCTAGGAATTTTAGCTGGATTGGATATATTAGGGAGTACGTTATCATCTGTAGAAAATAGCACTGTATTTAAGTTTTAAAGAAGCTCTTAACCAGTTGATGCTGTGTTGTGCTCATTTATTCTGACAACTTGAAAATGTTGAAATGAGGATTCCTGCAAAAGTAAAAATCCTGGGCTGGCCTCTTCCACAGTCAAAGCTTCTTTGGATTTCTGTTCAGATGTCTGCCACTTTTGCAAAGACATGCCACTGTCGCAATAATGGTCTTACTCAGCCCTGGCCCACCACATTCTCATTGTTTTTACCCCCATAAATACTAATTTAAACAGGCAGAACTTGTAGTCATGTTGATGCTCTGAATCCCCCTGATCCTCTGTCACAATGTGACATCTTCCTCCACTCCTCCATTTTGCCCTCCTTTCAGTATGAGTCACTGTGCCGTGGTCCCACGTGCAACAGCCACCGCCTCCCTCACACACACTTAGAAGGCACTGCCCCAGGACAGCTCCTCAGCACCCGAGGGTGCAGAACTGCAGAGCTGCCTAGTTAAGCTTCTCAGCTTCTCAAGCTGACAAAATCAGTCAACCATGCCAGTAAGTACCATCAGAGAAAGTAATTTCCAGATGCATCAGCAAGACATACAATAGGACTTAGTAGGCAAAAACCTTCACTTATTCAAACAGTCCCTTCTCGACTTCTTCTGGGACATTACCATAACTCTCCAAACTATGAACAGGCCTGAATGTCTTGAGACTGCATTTCTTGTAGAAGCCTTGGCCCTGATTTTTCATGTTCAGCTGTTGAGCTGTCCCTACACAAGCACTTGTTGTCCACGGTCCCATTCATACAGCGCGTCAGCATCACAACTGTCACTTTATCCCATGAGTTGTACATGCAAGTAACAACCTGTTGCAAGCCACGCTGCACAAAGTTTCCATTAAATCAAGTATTAATTGGAGATTTATGGGACAGGAATGACAAAACTGCTGACAGTTAACAGTGACAGTCCTCACAAAAGGGGCAAAAAATGGCGGGCATCAAAACTCAGAAAGCAATAAAGTTCCAGGTAGGACCAGAAATTTTCTTTGAGTTAAAATTCAGGGACCACTTGGAGACCAATCTAGATGACGGTAGCTTCCCAGCCCAAGGAGAGCAAGACGGTATTAGAATCTTGTCTGATTGTCTGCAAGCAAAACTTGCAGTGGACAAAGCCAGGCAAGGAGGGCTTCCTGCCCCTGCCACAGCAGAAGAGTAAGGCAGAACTGATCTCATGGAAACCACAGCAGAAGAGTTTCTGTGCGCTGGAGTGAGCTCACGGAAAAGTACTGGGGACGAGGGCCCCTCCCACAAGCCATTAGCTGGGAAGATGATCAGCTTGGTATGTGGAGCACATCGAGTTATTCCTGAATTTGCAAATGCTTCTCTCTGTGATTAGGCCATCTGTGTTTGCGAGTTGGTGTCCATGGAAATTAGGCTTCCACCCTCCCGTGGAGATAGCAGTGTGGTGTTCTTTCATGTCCATATTTCAAAGAGAGGCTTTCTAGGTCTTTGAGAAAGACATTCCTGGGTTTGAAAACTGATGAGTGTCTTTTTCTTTAAAAAAAAAAAAAAGGACTTGTACCTCAAAGAGCGGAGAAAGAATTCATAATTATAAGTTCCCTAAAGTTAACATTTAAGCACAGGGCAGTCAGAATATAGAGCAGCGGTTCTCAACCTGTGGGTCGCCTACCCCAGCGGGGGTCGACCGACCTAAACACAGGGGTCGCCTAAAGCCATTCCGAATCATAACTGTAGCAAAATTACAGTTTTGAAGTAGCCACCAAAATTATTTTTTGGCTTGGGGTCGCTGCAACATGAGAAACTGTATTGCGGGGTCACGGCATCAGAAAGGTTGAGAGCCACTGACGTAGAGAAAGGCATTTAGCCACTGAGAACCAAAGGTCTGCGGGGCCCTCGTTCCCATCAGAGACTCACTCCTCGCCTACTAACGGGGAAGTCACAAAATGAAGACTTGTTTCTGCAGCTCTTACGCTAACACAGAACACAGAGAAGGCCGGATTGTGAGCCTTCACTCCATCCCTTAGAGTCCAAAACCAAGTTTCTCGCTGTCCAAGGGGAGGAGAGAGCCTGTGAGATGGGAGCCCAGAGGCTGCTGCGGAGCCTCTCCTGGGGGCAGCAGACTCACAAGACAAGGGAGTAAGACAGTTCCCTGAGCTTGTGAGTCCCTGGACACAGATTTGCCTTCACGAATGAACTGGGCCGACTGCACAGGGATGCTTGCTCCACAGAGCAGGACCTAAAAGGCAGAGTGCATTTGCAAGATTTCCCTTCAGTGCTCCAGCACCTCCACAGACAAGTTTGTAGGGCAAGAGGCCTTTTATTCACAGTCCCAGGTTCTCTTTGGGGGAGGCCTAGCACCGTTGCTGAAGGCTGGAGACCAGTGGGGGGTCTCAGGGGAGAGACAGAGCAGCCCGAAGTTGCTTCACTGAGGGCCACCAAAACACACATAGAAAAGAGCAGAGAAACCTCTCAGGCCAGATGCAGTCTGCAGAGTTGTGCCTCCATGGCTCCCGTGGACTCCCTCGCACACCTCCAGAGGCCCCATCTCCTGAGCCTGTCACCTTCCACAGTGCCCTCACATGTGACCTCACCTGCGGATTG
This sequence comes from Myocastor coypus, assembly GCA_004027025.1. NCBI lineage: Eukaryota > Metazoa > Chordata > Mammalia > Rodentia > Myocastoridae > Myocastor > Myocastor coypus. Next base: position 27,487 of record PVJA010004739.1, on the reverse strand, counting down.
CAGGTGTTAGGGCCATCAGCATGCAGCTGTTTTGCAAAAGGCACTAGCAACGTACCCTCGGCACAGCAGGTCTGTGACCAGCTGACCATGGAAGGAGAGCCACGAAGCAGCCTTAGTGCCCCACACAGAGCGCATGATCTCAGTGCAGTGATGATTTCTGTAGCCCAAAGCAAAAACCAGAAAGCTGAGCTTAAAAGACCCTTGAGTGCCTTTTTGAGTGAAGCACATCTATGGGCAGTGATGCTGTGGTTCACAAACTTGTTTCTTCTCGTGATTGTGGTCAGAACCAGAATTGAGGAGAACAGAATCAGTTGCAATTCACAGCTAGGGCTCCCCCTCTATGTTCTGCATTATGGCCGGTGCTGACCTTAAGGAAGAACTTGGTGCGATTTTCATTCAATTTAGTTTGGGCCCAACGTTGTGGGGAGAATTAGGACTCTGAGCTGATATTTCGTTGTGCTTGTACTCCATTCTGTTTAATGCTGGTTAAAATAAACGTGTTATGGTCCAGGCTCCATACTGAGTTCTCAGGTTTTGCTGATGTTGTAGCAACGCAGTTCATTTCCAAGTTGCACATAGGTTGGCTGAGTTGAAGGTTAAAGAATACCGTAGGCTGTGTTGAGTCTTGGGAGTTTCCCAGGCGTGCAGCTATTGACACTGTTCGGAAATCGTATTGAAATTGTGAGCTGACGCTACTTTCCAATGCATATCTCTTCCTAGCCTCGTTTTCCAGTCACAGCGAGGGCAGCTGAGCAGCCGAGCAGCTGGCTGCATTTGCAAGCCCCAAGTGGCTGCAGGAGACAGAGTTGTGATGGCGTGTGATGCGTTCGTCCTCAACGTGAGGACTTCCCTGCTGCCCGGTGCATTCGTGCAGTCCAGCTGATGGGTCCAGTGTGTACGAGACCCATGGGTCAGCACACCGAGGGGGAGGACACGGGTGGCACTGTCCTGTAGGATGGAGGCCCAGAGGGCGCAGGAACAGAAGTGGAGTTCCTGCCCTCATGCGGCGTCAGTGCTTCTTGAGTGTGAGGGTGACTTTGTTGCCATCATCTCCTGCGGACAGCTGACACCTGCTGCTCCATCTGCTCCGGCACCCCGCGAGCTTTCAGCCTTTGGCTTCGGACAAGAGCTGTGCCCGGGGTCTCCCTGGTTCTCAGGCCTCTGACATCCTGCTCAGAGCAGCTCCTGGTTCTCCAGTCTGTGCCTGTAGGCAGCTGCTGCGGGGCTCTTCAGCCCTGACCATATAGACCACCAACGGAGCCCTTGTTATAAACAGGCATCTCACAACGCACGTGCTCAGTGGGCTCTGCCTTGCTGCAAAGCCTGCTGAGAACAATGGCACAGGAGCCCACCCTCCCTGGCTTCTCCTGCCTCCCTTCTGAAGGCTGGGATGCACCAGGCGCTGTGACCTCACCCAGCTTCCTCAGCTCTGGTGAAGGTTTTGGGGTATGGACAGTGGCTCAACTGCCACTGTGTGCTTGGGAGACAGTCCCACTGCACCAAGTGGCTGATACCCGCAGGTGTGTGCTTATGATTTGGTTGTGTAAATTGAATAATCTTGTGAGCCCAACACAATACCTTTTCCTCTTATACCACAGACAAGGATGAGTGACTTAGCGCTGTGCCTCGTGCTGCTCTCAGAGAAGATGGGAGCACGGGATTTTATGTGAGAATTAAGTGTCAGTGCAGCGGAAGTAAGAACTGCTGATATTGATTATTCTTTGCCATAGGAAGAGCCACATATTTTTCTCTAGTGTTTGCTTTTCATTCTTGTAATTGTGAACAATGTTTTCATATTTATGTACTACTTTCAGGTCCGTATGTTTTTTATGCTTCTTTTCATTGTGTGATCGTTTTAATCATCAGTTAAAGTAACTGTAAAGAATGAACAATCGTTGCCCGTTGCTTAGGTATAATACAAAGTTTGTTGAGCTATACAGCTTCAGGTTTAACTTTCACAACATATTTATTGATCTTTATTCCTCATTGATGGAATAAATTTGCAGGTTTTGGTTCAGAAGGTACTTTTTTGTTTTCATAACAAGAAAACTTTTAAATTTAAAAATATGACACCATCCTGATCTATGAAGTGTTTGAAAGACAAACCCCACAAAAGCTTCAGAACTGGTGTTTGGACCTTTTAGTGCGTCTTGGTCACTGTCTCCTCTGGAACACAAAATCTGACACCCGCATTTAAGGGAAGAGAGGGGCCATTTTGGCTCATGGTTGTAGAGATTTTGGTGCATGGTCTGCTGGGTCCAAGGAGGGGAGGCCTGGCCAAGGGGCATCGCAGGCAGGACCAAGGGATTCGTGAAGGGCACAGCAAAAGGAGGCGTTGGGTAGGGAGTCAGGCATCCTGGTGACACAGGAATCCTGTGCAGGCTGCTGCAGCCCAACCTTCATCCTTTCAGAACCACTGCCTGTGAGCCCATTAGGCCCTTAGGGGACCTCTAGCTGTGGATTACAATGCTGAGGGAGACGAATCTGAGAAATGCTACAATAATGGCGTGACTGAGGGTGGTGTTTCAGCTGGTAAGGAGGTGGTTTTTTTGATGTTTTGTTTTGTTTTTAGTGGTTTTGCTTCATGAAAGTTATTTCCCAGAATACTATAAGCAATAATATTTAATATAACCATCAAAATGTCTAGCTGAAGCCAGAGATGGTGCTTCACCCTGTAATCCAGCACTTGGGAAGGTCACACAGGAAGCCTGTGTTACAGTGACTTCAAGTCCAGCTGGAAGCATGGAGTGAGGTCTCTCCTCAATGCGGAGTGTGATGGTGCATGCCTGTTACGGCAGCTGCATGGCCAGTGTAGGAAAGACAATCCCAAGGTCAAGACCTGCGTGGACAATTAAGAGAGACAAGGCACAGAAGAAAATTCAAAGGCTCCGGGCTGCCTCTCATTGGCGGAGTGCTTATTTAGCATGTGCAAGGCCCTAGATAAATTTCCAATACTCCAAAGAGAAAAATGTGTATTTTTCCTAGAAGCAAAATATTTTTAGTTCCAGTCCATAACCCAGCTAATCTAAGTTATTATTTGCTAATAATGGCACTGCTGTCTGCTGTGCTTTACAGTTGCTTGCTTTGTCCCGGTTCCTGGACTTAATCGCATTTCCCTGTCTGTCATTACGTAGTCCCTGCCCCTTACGTCACCCCAAGACCCAGCCCCAAGTGCAGTACTCACGCCTCTTCAGGCAACTCATAAAAATAAAAAAAAATTAAAGAGGGCTGAATTGAAATGGGGTAAATATAGCAATGCCACCGAACTTAGGCACTATGACAGGATGCGGCCCTGGGGAGTGCTGGCCGTGGCTCCTGCCTCCTCTGTCCTCCTGCTTCCACTGGAGATGGCACCAAGCAGAGCACTGCCCTAATTGTGGTCACCCGCGACTGGCCCTGGGGTGGGCACGCGACCCCAGGAAGTTGATAATGCTCCCACGCATTATCGGGGTGGTAATGACACCCAGAGGCTCAGACGCTGGAGCTGCGGGCAGCTGTGATGTGCCAGCGACAGTGGTGTCAGCCCAGAGACAGCTTCAGTTCCAATTCCGCCACCCACCTTTCCATGGATCTCTCATGAGCCCGGTGCATCTTACCTGCTCGCGGTTGCTCTGTAGCACCCAGGAGTCGCAGGTGTGCCTAGCGACTCTGAGCCTTGCCCCGCAGCGCTCATCCTCTGCTTGTCGTACACCCAAGGAACGCAGTGCAGGGGCGTCGAATCAGTGGCCACACGTTCCACAGCCAGGAGGTGATGGGAAAGTGGTTGGTTCTCAGGTTTTTCCTCACAAGATGCTCACTGAATGATCTTTCAGTTGCAAATAGTTTTAAGAGAAAGAAAACTGGTGTCCCCCTATACGTGACTATAGGAAATCTCGAATTCTCTGTCCAAGCTACCAGGTGCTGAGAGGTGAGCCCGTGTGGCTGTGGTGGCCAGAGGTACACATGCGATGGCCATGCAGAGGTGAAGGGCTTCTGCAGTCTCCAGTCGCAGACCTCCTGGGCGGCATGGCTAGAGAGTGAGCGATACCTAGCCTAAAGGGACACAGCTCCGAGGAGGGCTGAGCACGCTGCCTCAGGAGCCAGTGCCCCGGCCCCTCCTGCCCACGCTCTGGCTTATTGCTTGGATTGTGTCCACAGCCAGTCATCAGCAGAGCCCCTGGCCCTTTCTCTGTCCTGCCTGCTCCGGCTCTGAGTGGCCACGGAAGTCTCAGCTTATCGCTGTCCATTCGAGCCACGCTTGTGCACTTGGGGTCACGGTGGGCAGTGCTGGGCCTTTTTGGGCTTTGGACTGGACGCTGACTCGCGGCAGCCTTTGAGCTTTTGCACCGGGCCTCAGCTGTGAACAGCGACCATGCTGAAATGTCTGCTTTGGGAATCTGAATCTTTCACTTCAGTTTTTTTTGTAATTTGCCTGAACTATAAAAAGTGATCCCCCAGATTATACTTTCTTTGGTATACTCTGCATTTTTAGCTTCAGTTGAAGCTGTTTTTCAAATCTTAAAGCATGGGAAACTTACTAACGGGTGAAGAAAGAATGATAGAACAAAGTTTAGAAGAAGCTAGAAAATGAGACACAGCCTCTAGCAGGTGCTCGTGAGGCTCCTTGAACCCTGCGATCGCCCACCTCAGGCTGAAGCAGAGGAAATGACACAGAATATTCTGCCTTCCAGATGTCCCAGCTCTAGTATGAAAATCTCACTCAAGCTATTTTGAAAGACATATGATTAGCTCCAAAATAGCTGTAGGGCTTAGTTGGTTTTCTCATCGCAGAAACATAAGCACTGACACCGGTTATTTATTTATCTATTTATTTATTTGGTCCAGGCTCTTACTATGCACTCAGACTTATAGTGATAGGCCTATCTCAGCCTCCGCAGTGCTGGGAGGTGTTCACCACCACACCCAGTTTTAGTGGTTGGCACATCATGCAGCACCAGGGATCAAATTCAGGTCCTTGTGCATGCCAGCAGGTCCTCAGATCATTGAGCTATCTCTCCAGCCCTTGGCACTAGTAATTGAAAAAATGAAAAGATTGATTTCAACTTAAACTTCGTAGGAATTGCAGTCCATAACTGGCTGGCTCCAAGGCAGGGAGACAGGGCACAGAGGTTGGCAAGGGGAGGGTTGCTAGCGGCATGGCAGACAGGAAGCAGGGAGACAGAGAAGCTGCAGACTCTCCAGGCTGCGCCCCCACTGGCCCACCGCTTCTGATCCAATCCCACGCTCTAACAGCAGGTCAGCCGTGCACTCACACGCCCGGGATCCAGCACCTCCCGCAAGCCTCAGCTATGTGCCCGTGACTGGGGAGATCACCACATAACCTGTAAGAGCATCTCTCCTAAGTCCAGCAGAGAGTTCAAGTTGGCTACGGTCTCCTTAGCACTTGGGTTCCTGAGTGCACAGAGTGCAGGAGGCTCAGGAGGCTTCAGTGTTTGTCACTGACATCTGTTGGCTGTGGGAGCCAAACTGTGCGTGATGGATGCTGTTGCATGCGAGTGATCTCTGATGACTGGGATCATCTCCACCACTATTTACACTATCATTCCGACTGCAGCAGTAGCTCCTAACGCTTGAAACATTTAGACGAGAAAATTATAAGCTTTCCCGAAAAGCAATACCAAGTGAGAATTAGCGCTGTCTAAGCATTTGCTCCTTCAGCAACAGCCCAGTCACGAGAGCACTGACAAAGCAGGGGCAAGAAAGTGGGAGGACTCATGGGCATGGACACGTCTTTTTAGCTTAGCTTGCATGTTAAATTAAGGCTGGCATAACAACCATCTTCTGATTAAAATAATTAATCTACAGTGAGAAGTTCAGTATAATTCTATCACAGTCATATTTACAAAAGTAAGCTCAGTACATTTAGAATTTTCTGTTCAGTTGCCAAAGCACAAAGTTATTCTTTAGATCAAGAATGTCTCCCAGGGCAGGGAAGATAGATCAGCGGTCTAAGCACTGCCTGGCAAGTGCAGGGACCTTAGTTTGATCCCACATACCACATGCCATGCCAGCCCCAGATCTCCCAATGCACCATGCTGGCTGAAACCAGGCATGGTGGTGCACATCTATAATCCCAGCACCAGGGAAGCTGAGATAGGAGGATCACTACAAGTCTGATCTGCATAACAAGAACCTGTACCACATAAAGAAATGAACAAATAAATAATTTTTTAAAAATAAACAAAAAATGTCACCCAAAGTCCTCATTCATTCATAAGTAGAGCTTTTGAAAAGCGGTTGAGTCTTGGGGTAACACATCTGACTTACTAATAGAAGATGGATCTGGCTAGAAGAAACAAGTTGCTAAGGGATGAAAGTGTGACTTGAAAAGGTATGTCACCATTACTAGCTGCTCCTTTCTCACTTTGTTTCCTGACTAATTTGCTATGAGGAGCTTACCTCCATTGAGTTCCTGTGGTCCTTCCACCACGGTGACAAACATGCATGCACTGAAACTTCTCAGACTATGAAACAAAATCAAGGTCTCCTCCTTATAGTTGTAGATATCAGGTACTTTTTTTCAATGACAAGAAAGTGACCATGATAGATTTTGTTACCAGGAGTGGGGTCATTCTTATATTTGCTTGACCAAGTCCTTCAGAAACCTTTGGAACTTGTTCAGAAATATTTGGATATTCCAACTACAGAAGCCACACAATGTTTCATTTGACATGAAATTCTGTTCAGAGTTTTCTGAAGATAGTAAAGGCCAGGCTCAATAAGCATTAGTAGGAACAAAGATTCAATTAAAAGCTGAACTTCAGGCTGTGTGTATTACACAGAACATTTGTCTACATTTTGCTCATGCTCTAAATTGCTGCAGGATTCTGAGATTAAGGATCACACGTTAATCTGAAGGAGGAATTTTAAGGCAGTAATATTCAGGCTCTGGTATAGGTATTTCTGATGGCAGGCTAGAGCAGGAGGATCAACATGATAAGAATGTCTCAAAAACAAACAAACAACAACAAAAGACAGCAACAAAATTAATCAAAGAAATAAACAGAAAAAGTTCTAAATAGAAAAGAATGTCAGGGGCTGGGGATATGGCTCAGTGGCATAAGCATTTGCCTGGCAAGCACAAGGTCCTGAGTTCGATCTCCAGTATCAAAAAGAAAAGGAAAAGAAAAGAAAAACAAAGAAAAACAAAAATGTGACAGCATTGTATTCACTAAGAATGTTTTGCACAGTGAAAAAGCATATTAATTAATAAAATAGCAAATCAAGTCCCTGATGATCCATTATATTAATACTCAGGGGGACAATCCTAAGAAAGAGACCCAGCGTCTTTTCTCTTCATTCTCCAGCTACATTACTGTGGAGCAGGGTGGAGTCCGTCCCTGTGGTACTCAGCATGGTGGAAAGGAGAGCTCAGGGTCAAAGACTCCAGGTTGTGGAGAGTTCTGGGGACATGCTGGTTGTCACCCCTTGGGACTTGCTGCCTAAACCTTGGGCCCAGAGGCTGGGAGTCCTATTCGCCAAGCAGAATGAGTGAGCAATAGTTTCCAATCCCACAGCATAACCTTGGAGGTGGCTGGGTGACAATGCTTTGGCCATGCCAAGGCAATTCTCTTTGAGTGGCTTACGCCAGCCCTGGAGCATTGACAGCACGTCTAAACCTTTGACCTCCCGATCCAAGGCCTGACCCATCCACCCAGAGGTGCCCTAGGTGGGGGGGGGGCTGCTCTGTCAGCTTGCTAATAACTTCACATAAATAGCAATTCTAGTAGTGAAGTGAAGTGCGGATATCTCAGGGGCGGTGAAGAGAGAGCAGTAGGCTCCATGGCCAGCTGGGGCTTAGCGCACTACCATTTTTTAGCAAGGAAAAGCAAGCCTTGGCTTCTATTTTCAAATTTAGACATTGATTTCATCCACTCGTGGGGAGACAGTGTGGATGTGCAGGTCCCAACTCCGCGAATCGAGCTTGTGGGGCTGAAAGCCCCAGTCATCCCCTTGCCATCCAGAGAGCTCCAGGTGAGTCTGTGAGGAGCAAGGCTGCTGTGGATGGACGGACGGGAAGGATGTACACAGCACAACTCATGCGCATCCGCTCACAAAGACCCCAGTGCTGATGACAACGGAGAGCTGGGGGTCCCAAAGCGTTGATGGAAAGGAGAGGATACAGCTGTGTGTGTGTGTGTGTGTGTGTGTGTGTGTGGCTGGCTCAGCCTGCGCTGGAGGAGGGGTTGGTGTGGCGTGTGGTGCCAGGGATCGAACCACAATTCCTGAGCTTGCCTAATCTTACCTAAGCAGGTGTTTTAGATTGCTGAGCTCTCTCACAGGATCTAGGAAAGGTAGAGTTCTTGAAACAAATTTCTACCAAATGATGAGGCTCTAGATATTCAAATTTATCACTATATCCAAATTTTAGACGTATCCTATTTATTTGTCCTATTAATTGTGTACTTATCTATTTAGTTATCCTATTAATGTCTCCTATTGTAGGCATTAGTGGAAATCTAACACATCTTTTCTTAGACTCCACTGAGAATAACAAATACTATGTTCTTTTGCTATGAATTAGTCTAAGAATATCCTGTTTTATAATTCATTCCTATCTTCTGAAATCTGGAGGTACAAAAATACTAACAATTGATATTCCCATCCTAAGAAGTACTGACTGAGAGGATGTGTGAATTGCGGTAGCGGCAACCCAGTACTCCACGCTTGTTAGCGTCACAAAAGCTGTAACCTGGGCCAACATGTCATTGCTGTAGTATGGGTTCCATCCTGAAAAGTGACCTTTTCGGGGGAGGAAAATAATTCATGGGCTCACTTTTCAATTCAGTGGTTCGGAGTTCATAGGTCTCCATGCATTGCCAAACCAAAGGAGTGGTGGGTTTTTATCTGTAAGCCTGGCAAATAACACCAAAGAGGTCAGGTAAACTGTTAGATCAAAAGGATGGACTCTGACTGGCGAGCAAGGAATCTCTGCCCACTCTGTAGTCCTAAGCTGAAGAGGAGGGCACGTGCATGTGCGTTACCAAGACACAGTCCTCAGGGCTCCCTCACCGTGGGCTCGGTTTATCTCCAGGCTTTTGAGAAGAGCTGAATTTCAGCAGGCCACGATGGCTTCCACTGAATGACACTGATGGATCCTGCTCTGGTACTCATACATAGCTCGATTTTTAAGGAAAGGGGAGACAGCACGTGGAAAAGCCAGCAACGACGCAAATACTAAAGTGTCAAAGTACATTAATCAGAAACCAAGTCGCTGAAAATAATCAATGGCTACTTCCCAGAATTAATAGATAGACATATGAAATTGAGACAAAATACAAGCAGCGTGAGGCATTTCTGGGAAAACTTTTAAAAGTTCTCTTTGCTAAAAGAAAACATTTCCATCAGCGAGAGCAGCAAGATAGATTTTTAAATTCCTCGGGGGAGCGTGCCTTAGGGAAGGCTCTATGTTTGAATCAAGTTGATGCCAACAGTGGTTCCGGGGCAGCACGATTAAAGTTATAGGATCGGGAAGCACAGCTACATAAATAAGGTCTTGGTGTCAATTCCCAGGAGAACGTGGTCAGGGCTTAGTCTTGACTCAGACACAAATTAAGATCATTAGGAGGTCTGTCACCTCCGAAATGAATGTGGAGCAGAAACAGGGACTCTTATGTGTGCTGGGATATTAACGAAAATGAAAATTGTAGAAGGAATCAAATTACAGTGTACTTCTACCTACTCTGACATACCTGGAATTACGATACAAAACTGTAATAGCACACAGTCTTAGCGGGCACAGTGGTGTACACCCGGAACCCCAACCCCCTGGGAGGCTGAGATAGCAGGAGTTCAAGTTCAAGTCCAGAGCTTAGTGAGGGGAAAATAAAACCTAAAAATAAAAAAAATAAAAAAAATAGCGATTGGAATATAACTCCATGGTAGAGTGCCTGCCTAGCAGGTACACCTTGGATTTAATCCCAGGTAACAACACAACACAATCTGTAACCTGAGAAGTTTCAGAACGGAGCCTGAACCCAGCTGTCCCTGGGCCCAGCCCCCTTTCTCTCCAGAAGTGACAGGATATAAGGAGCAGAGTGGAAGCCAGCAGCACTCACCGTATTATTTCCGGATCAGGTGACTGGCTCAGGACAGGGCTGCCAGCCTACCGGCTATGGTGAGGCAAAAGCTTACTGGGAGCAAAGACGGTCAACGTGGGCGGCAAATCTACGACCTCTGATACCCCAAAACCCAAGAGAAGCCCGTCTCTGTCTCTGTCTCCACCTCTCTGTCCCTGTGTCTGTCTCTGTCTCTGTCTCATGCCTCTCTCTGTCTCTCTCTGTGTCCCTGTCTCTGTCTCTCTGTCTCTCCGTCTCTCTCACTCTCTCCTCGCTCTGTCTTCCCTTCTCTTTCAACACCCCCACCAGCACTTACTGATTAAATTCCCAATGGAGATAATACTCCACACATGAAAACGGAAGCGTCCTCATGAAATTCTCTACATAATTAGTCAGTGTGTACAGAGCGCTTACTATGGATGCAACTTGAAGTGGATACGTTCTATGGCTCTTTATCCAGTGTTTTAGCCACAAGCACCATGGAGCTACTCAAAGTAATTGAAGCTAGATAGAATTAAATGTCAAGTACTCAGCGGCCCTGTGCACAGAGGCAGTAGCATCCAGCCATGCAGGTCTAGACCATTTGCACGGTTGCAGGAAGCACTGTTGACCTCGGGTGCTCTGCGGCACACCGCTGTGTGACTCGGCTGTGTTTTCTTAGGACACAAGTACACGTGGAGCCAAGCTCAGCAGTGCTGGTCATGGAGAGTGGCCTGTGTCAGAGGAGGAGAGCTGACCCTCAGTGCTTGAGAAACCCCACAATTCCACGGATTAGAAAGGACATGGAAGGAAATCAAAGGAGGATGGGTAACAAGTAGAGACCTGGACAAACAACGGCACCAGTCCCCGACAGACCAGGAGGAGGGCAGGTGTGCCTAAGGGTTGGACTTGAGCCTTCTGAGCATGAAGCCGCGCTCGAACTGGCGCAGACCGATCCAGGACAGGAAGCACCAGGCACCTGCTGACAGACGTAGTGACAACAGCAGCGGCTGCCGCCACTGACGAGAGGGAGTGCCTTGTTCTATGTATGTAATGCGCGAGTCCTCGAGACCTGGGCCCTGTTGTTCTGTGGTACCACCGAAATGCGCCCAGCAGGTAGAATGCCATCCGGACTAGGGTCAAGGGCACTATTACTTGAAAATCCACTCTGTTCTAGAAACTTCCCTAACACATCATTTATAGACACTGGCTTTTGACTGTCATACTCCCCAGAAATCAGGAGCTATTCGCCTCACTATGGAGAAGTGGCGTGAGGCACAGAAAAGCAACTGCTTGTGCCGCCCTGGACCATCACTGCTCAGGCGCCTGACGCCACGCGTGCCTGACCCCAGGCTGAGCTGTTACACAGACACACCGACTTAGTCTACCAGGCTCAGACCACGCAGTGATGCCCCACAACGTGGCCATGAAGCCGTCTAGGCATGCAAGTCCTTCCTGATGTCTGCTCCTTCCAGAGATACTCTAGCAAAGGCTGCAACAAAGCAGGACTCTCATTTAATATTTTTATTTGAAAGAAGAAAATCGATGCCTTTAGCCCGACATATGACAAGATGTCATTTTGATTGGTGTCTCTGGAGCTACATTCAGACTGTTTAATTTCAGGAAAAGATGGTCAGAATGTGTCTTCAGGGAAGAAAGCTGGCAGAACTTCCAATACTGTCAGGCAGAGTAGCATTATTTTAGAAGAACTTGCCAGTTCCTGACAACTTCACATCTCCGGGGCCCTCCAGGACCTGGGTGGTCCTGCACTGGTGCCATGGGGCGGGACTCAGAACCTGCGTCCAGAAGGTGGCCTGGGAGACAGGACTGTCTGCCATTCGTGCAAAGGGCAGTTAGGAACCACGCCTCCTGCTCTGCTCTAGCGTCAAAGCAGAGTTAATGATGATACTGCAAGCGTTAAATACACATTGGGAGTCACTCTGCATCATTGTATGCAAAACAAATCAAGGATAATTCCATAACTTTACAGAATATTTTGAGTGGGAAAAGTTGTTAAAGAAATAAAAAATAAATTTTGTTTTTTCAACTGGGAATTGAACTGAGGTGGTTCTGTCGAAATCACAGATGATTTTCACAAGGAAATTTTTAGCAAACCTTCAAAAGCAGCCAAATTGGCCTGTCATTTAGATTGCTTCAAAGGATAGCAAGAGAGGAAAAACTACCAGAATTTATTTTTCAAGGCCAAATTAATTCCAAATGTGATGACGTCTGACTTCAAAGTAAACTACAGGAAAATGTCACTTATCTCTGTTAATGCAATGAATTTTGAATTAGAAGAGGAATTAGAATCCAGCAAAGTATCGAAAATATAATACATCTTGAACATGGAGGGTTAGTCCACAAATGCAAGGATAGCTCAATATCAAGTAGCCGTTAACCACATAAAATTTATCATTTTAATGGATGTAAAATTACCTGAAACAGTTAATAAATAACTCTGAGATAAATGAAAAGTTTAGACAGTGACTTAAGATGCATGCATTTGTATAAAAGTGGAGAGACACTAAGAATATGTATTTTCAGGAATATATGTGAATACATACTTAAGAAAATACATTTATTAAAAATATAGAAGGATCTACATGAAGACTTTTTCATTTTGGGGGTTTTTGTTCTCGTTTTAATATTTGTAATTTTCAGGGGTCAGGGCCACAGCTTAGCAGCACATGTGCCTGCTGGCAAGGGCAAGATCCTGAACTTGATCCCCAGTTTTTAAAAAAAAATGTAGGTTTCCATTATCTATTGAAAAAAACAAATACGAAAATAACTAAAAAATAATCCTGCCTATATCAAGATTTTAAAGAAAAATTAATGTATTGAAGTGTTTTATGATCTATAAAACTTCGTGTGCACAGAAGTAAGATCTAGTGTCTGGGGAGTCAGTCATGCCCGACGTCACACTTATACCTTATGCAGGCCATCACCTGTCCCCCATGGCAGTCTTAAGAAGTCAGCTCAAAAGGGATCCTGAGTCTCCAGATGGTCATTAAATTGCAAGGGTTATTAGAATAATAAATAGCACATTTAGGGCACAAGTAAAACTTTCCCATGGAGGATTCATTCTGTCTCAGTTACTCTTCTCTCATTGCTGGCGAGAATACCCAACACCCAAAATGAAGGAAGGAAAGGTTTACGCAGCTCACAGTTACTGGAGTTTCAGTTCGCACTCAGCCGGCTCCAAGGCCGGCTGGCCCGAGGCAGAGAGCAGACCGGAGAGCAGAGGGTGTGGCAGCAGCTCAGGCAGCCAGCTCAGCCTCTCCTCTGTCCCACTGTGGTGCAGACTACCTGCCCCAGGGCAGATGCAGCACCCATACCCACAGTAATCAATCACAAACTCCAGAAGCCACCCCATGACGCAGGAGGCTTTGGGAAAACACCTAGACACAAACCACAGCACATTCCAAATGGCTCTGGAATTCCTCCTGTCCCAAGAACCTGCCGGAAGAAGTCTTCTCTGTCCTGGACTTTAATCCCCCAGAGAGTTGTATTTCCCACTCTTCAGTTGAAATAAGATGGGAAGTTCTTCTAGTCACTACACGTAAGCTTACTCATCAGCCAGTCCAGATTCCTAGCCTCCTGGGAGGTGCTAGCGGAGTTCTACTCTTCCGTGGGCAAGTCCTGATGCGCTGCCTGGAGTAGGGGTCCACTTGGAGGGAGGCCGTAGGGATGGGCCTCTGCAGGGTGCATCTCCTGCTCGAGTTCTTCCTGTGCCCTGCCTCATGGCCTCCACTACAGAACAGCTGTGCTCAGCCTCGCCCTTCCACTAGTACATTCCTGCCTGGAAGTGAGCGGCCTGTGGATGGAGCCCTGTGAAGCCAGGAGCCCAACCTGTCCCTGACCCTCTTAGCTATTGTGTTGGGTGTGTGCTCCCAACAGCAGGCAAGCTGACAGATGTGAGATGCGCCTTCCTACCGTGCATTTCATCTGTCAGGTAAAGGGAGTGGCAGGTTCCAGCAGCCAGGCATTGCTCTCGCTGCCAGGACTGCTGCTTCTGGCTGACCTCTGGGTGCCCCTGCTCTCCTTCCGGGCTTGTTCATGTGTCACCTTCTTAGTAGGGTCTGTTCCCTAAATGGTATTTATGTTTTTAAAAGTTTGAATTGCAATTTATTCCTAGGCACCATTCATGTTTTCTATTCTTTATTATTCCCTACGGTATATATGAAATATATATACAGGTATATTGCATATTACATATTTTATATAGGATCATGCATTATACTATATATAATTTTGTATATTATTTGCTGTGTTCATCACTTTCTTATCATGGAAATAAAATACTTGACACCCACCACTTCAAGAAGAGACGTTGATTTAGGGTCACAGTCGCTAGTCCATGGCAGGCTGGTTCCTGGGCAGAAATGGCATGAAAAGGCCCGGCAGAGGGGCACGGAGGAAGACGCCCCTTGCTTATGTCAGCCAGTAATCGGAGAGCGAGAGGGGGCACCCGGAACAAGCACAGCGTTCAGATCCTGCCCGCTGGGCCACCTCCAACCAGCCCCACCTCCTAAGGCGCGTTCGGCCACGGAGCCGTCTGAGTATTCTTCCACCGATGAATATAATACACACGCGATCCAGTCCCCTTCCCGAATCCCTGCCTAGTGGGGCGTGGTGGCACACACCTCCCGCCACTCAGGAGACTGGGGGCAGGAGGAACGTTGGGAGTTCAAGACCATCCTGGGCTACCAGGTGAGCTCAAGGCTAGCCTGAACTGCATAGTGATAGCCTTCTTAAAAGAATAATAATAAAATTTTTTAAAAGCCCTCCTTTGGATACTGAGACTTCCGGAGAACTCTGAGATATAAGCCGGAACGTTTTGCCCCTGGTCCACAGGGGTGTCACATCTGTCTCCTTATGCCAGATGAATTCAGTCCACCTTCTGAGTTATCAGAGCCCCAACAGTTCTGGCACCGCTGAAAGGCCCGAAGTCTCCTCTGAGACTCAGGGCAAACTCCTGGCTGGGAGCGTTACAAAGATGAAACAGCCAGCTAGAGGAGCCAAGTGCCAAGATACGATGGCGCAAGGAAAACCATTCCAGCTCCAAAAGGGAGAGCTAAGCGGGAGAGAAGAAGCAGGCCACAGCAACGTGGAAGTCAGCAGGGACAACGCGGGGCCCCGCGCCTCTGCCCCAGCACCAGCGGTGGGCTGCGGAGATGCAAGCTCCATGGGCTTGGAAGCTCTGGCGCTGTGGGCAGCAGCTTGCTCTTGAGCGGCTCCACTCCACGTCTTCAAACAAAGCTATCATTTTATGTTTGTCTTGTGACACTGATTTATCTCTTGTCCATTATAGAAGTGCTACCTGGTGTGGCACACTGGCCCCATTGCTGTTGTGCCCTGAGACTGGGCATGGTGGTGTGCCTGTAATCCCAGCACTTGGGAGGCTGAAAACAGGAAGGTCACTCTGAGTCTAATCTACACAGCCAGACCCTGTAGGCCCTGTACTAAATACACTTTTTAAAATGTTTTATGTTTAAGGGCAAATTCTTTCCAGTTACTTTTTTTTTTTTTTTTTTTGTGTGTGTGTCTTTTTGAGACAGGGTCTCACTATGCAGTTGAGGCTGGCCTTGAGCTCACTTTTGTAGCCCAGGCTGGTCTCGAACTCACACCAATCCTCCTGCCTCAGCCTCCCGAGTGCTGGGATTACAGGCGTGAGCCACCACGCCCGGCTACCAGTTACTTTTCTACCTAAATTATTTCCAAGATTCTGTTTATCATTTCACTATCATTATGGTGTTTTTCATGAACAGAATTTCTTAGTTTCAACATAATTCAATTTATTAAAATTTTGGTCTGTTTTCGAAGGATCATTCTTTCATGAAAGCACACAAAATTCTATGTATGTCCTCTAGGCAATTTCTTTTCAGGCAGTTTGTGCTGCGCACCTAGTCTTGCATCCACACGGGTGACTATGGAGGGAGGGAGAGTCCTGCCTACCTGCCATTGACTGTTGAGTGAGATTTCTGTGACGTGTCGTGTAGCCTGCCATGTGCTAGCTGCACGCCCACTTCTGCCTTCCGCGTTCCTACATAATCTATCAGTCCCTCTGCACCAACGCTCCGCGGCTCTAATTATAAAGTTACCACTGCAGCTGTCATAATTCTGCTATCTGATAAGCCATTGTCCTTTGGGTTTATCTGGCTAATTGTCACCACTCTGCAGATACAAGTCGTATGCAAATTTTGGTGATCACCTTGGGTAGAGCGGACTTCTTTTCAAGCCCGGTCTTCCCTACCTTGGCCATGCTGAATTCCTTCCTTGTTTGCTTTTCAGTGTCGAAGAACGCGGCTTTATAGTATTCCCCCAGAGAGGTCTGGGGTTAGGTTTCTGTTGCTGCAGCAAAATGCTTGAGATGACTGCAAAGGGAGAAAAAATTCTCTCTCATCATCCCAGGCATTTCAGTCCATGGTCCACTGGCTCTGTTGGCTGGGGACCTGTGACGTGAGAGCGTCAGGTGAGAGAGTGTGCTAGGCCAACACCGTTCACATGACGTCATCTGGGAAGCAACAGAGAAGCTGCCGCAGGCCAGGCCCCCACTTACACAGCTTCTTTCTGCTCAGACTGACTTCTTACAGCTCCTACTATCTCTTCAGAGGGTCATGGGCCGGCTATGACCGGGTCTTTGACACGAGGGCCTTTGGAAGCCATTTCAAGTCTCAGCTGGAACTGGTCTCCCGCATCTTACGTGGCTTATTCTTGGCTGTCATAGCTTTGCCACCTGCCACTCCATAAGCATGTGCCTTCTCTTTCTAGAATACTACGGGTGCCTAAACTGGTGTGGGTTGCGATGCTTCCAAAGTTAATTCTTTAAATCTATCGATGTAGTTCAATTTGCTGATGTGGTAAATTTAATAGAATGTGTACAATTCTATTAAATTAAGATGTAAATCTTTTATGTATAAACTAAATTATACTTGATTTTAATATGTTTTTATTTCAAGTACATTGTTGAGTTTGGCTAACCATGATTATTAACTAAAGTTTTGTTTCAAATTTATTGCTATGTTCCGTTAATACAGTAGTCTGGACAGATTTTATTTTATAGCATTTTGAATTGACACATAATAGTAGTAAATATCCAGTAAGTACTATTGAGTATAGTGATGAATGATATTATGATAGATGAGTGTCACGTACAATGATCAAGCCGAGATAAGTATATTCCTTTACCTTATGGATCAATCACTTCTTGTACTGAAAATATTCAGAGTCCCGTTGAGAGAGTATTTTATTTTATGGAGAAAAGGTAAAACAGAATTTCATAGCATACAGTCAGGCAAGGCTTGCCGTTGCCATCCTCAGAGGAGTTGCTCAGAGCGCACCACATGGGCACGGGAAATTCTCGCATGGCTACTAGCATGACCCCTCCTTTTCTATGGACGAAGAGATGCTGCCAGGATAGCTAACTTGCATTTTCCTCACCTTTTCCTTTCTCTTATCCTAATGCTTTTTTGCTTTTAAATAATATCTTCCCATTTTCCAAAATCTATTGCAAATTATAAAGTGTATTTCCTCTTTCAGTTCCTCACACCAGGGAGACCATGTGGGGTATCCACCTGTGTGTCTGAGTCATTTCGCTTGTGAGGATGGACTCAGGTTGCATCCATTCAACTATAAGAGTCCCAAGCTTGTCCTTCTTTACGGTTGAGTAATATTTCACTGTATGAAAATATCACATCTTTTTATTCATTCCCAGATTGATAGGCATCTGGTTTGATTCCAAGACTTAACTATTACGAATGTGCGCTATACACATGGGTACATATGTATCACTATGGGATGATGTTTCGGATTTTTCTGGGAAAATAATCACAAGGGGGAATAGTTGGTCAAATGGGAGTTTTAAGATATTACAAGAAATTAAAAATAGGAATGTATAATATATTCTCTGAAAAGCTTATTAAAACTGTGATACTTTGTTCTTTGAACATTTAATAGAAATCGCTACTAAATATTTGGGTATTTTTTTATTTTCCTGGAACGATAAAAAATAAGTATTGAATTGCAGTAATGTTCATGATTCCAGTTTACAACATTCTGGAATCATTTAGGTTTTCTATTTGCCTCTTACAAGATTTTTAAAGACTTTTTTCCTGCTGAGGTTTAAATTTAATGGCTTTTACTTGTAATCGTCACATCATCCTTGTAATTGGAGCTCTGTCCTTTTTTGCATTCTTAATATTTTTTATTTGGCTGTTTTCTTTTTCTATGTGTAATATTTCTAGACATTTTTACATTGTATTAGTGTTGTCAGAGAAACACCTTCTTTGGTGTTACCATTCTGAGTGAAAGCCAGAGAGAGAGAGAGAGCCTTACAATCCATGTTAATACCAACTCAAATAGATTTACAGAAGAAAAAAAGCCAAAAACAGTCACTGAACACTGCCAAGAGATTTACATAATTCAGTCGTAAACTTACACAAACTCCAAGCCGTGGCCTTATTATCCCTTTCCTCCAACGTTTCGAGCAGCCATTTGGTCATTCTATCATTCCTAGCCTCTTGCCTCTTAAGTTGGATGCTTAAAGAACAAATATCCTTCTTTTTTTATGTGGAGCATTTTAGGTGATTGGTATTTGTCTAGTAAGGAGGAATCAGTATTTCCCAGGTATAATTTCAATGCACTTCTTTCTACTTTAACTTGTACTAATTTATTTGACAGGGAGTTAATTAGGGCCATACTTTAAACACTTTAAGTGTATGGACTTTGCAATGCTTGTGTGTGTGTGTGTTTGTGTGTGTGTGTGTGTGTGTGTATCTAACTTCAAACTTAACTGCACAGTAGTAAGAGAATGCAGTCTATCAGTTACTGATACTTTGAAATGCACTGAGAATTAGGTCACTGCTTAGAATGTTTTCAATGTTCTAACGTTGTCCATACCTGAAGACATAATGCATGCCCTGACTTGTCGAAAGGGCTCTTTTCTAAGTCCATAAGGTCCAGCTGACCAGCTCTGCAGCTCAAATCTGCACCACCCTCCGGGTCCCCTGCTTCCTCTCTCAGCTACTCAGCTAGGTATCGTTAATCAAGGGTTTGTACGTTCATCGTGTGGTCACATGCATAGTTCTTACACATTTCAACAGCTTTGAGTTTATGTCAGTTTACAACTGAATTATGTAAATCTCATGGCTATGTTCAGTGAGAGTCTGGCTTTTTTTCTCCTAGAAATCTATTTGAGTTGGTATTAACATGGATTATAAACAGCTTTGGGGAAAAATTAGTTATGTCTCCATTATAACTTGTAATTCAGTATTATTATAGTTGAGAGGTACTGTTTATAGACAGCAAAAGGCAGAAATCCACTTTTTACACTATATAGTACTTTCTTATCCTTATGCGCGGTTTCACTCTTATTGGTTTCACATATCCATGACCAAACACGATCTAAAACTGTAACTGTAGTGCAGTAGTACTTAAAATGTTGTGAAAGAGAACTAAGATCAAGTGTGACCATTAGTTGTTATGTGTCAACCTAACTAGAGTAACAAGTGTTACAGCACAGATCTGGGTGTGTCTGTGCCTGATTAGCATGTAGGACAGCAAATGTAATGAGGAAGCCCTGCCCCGGAAGTGGGTGGCACCAACCAATGGGCTGACAGCTGGGTGGAATGAAAAAGGGGAAGAGGAAGGAAATGTGCCTATTGTAAGAGGTTCTGGGCTTCTTGAGTGAATATGTCATTTGCTGCTACTGCCTTCGGACAGTGGAATCCAGGGCTCCAATTTTGTTAGCCTTTGACTCTAGACTGGGGCTTCCTCCTCCTTGGTCTCCCTTATTCTACTGTGTGGGTCTTCTTGGGCTGAGCAGCTATTGGATGCCGCAGCTCTGCAAGGCACAGATGCCCGTCATGGGTGCTTTGCCTCTAATCCTAGGAACCACACGATAAGTCCCATTCACAATTCTGCACACATTTTCCGTTGATTCTGTTCCCCTACCAAATCTTAACTAAAATATTGAAGAGAGAGGAAGCATATTCATACAACTTCTGACTCATATATTATTTTAATTGCTAATTGTTCTATTTTATTATTGTTAGGTTATTCTTTTTCTTAATTGATAGTCTACAGCTTCTCATAGTCAGGCGTGTACAGACGTGTGTGGGAATCACTGCTATCTCTTGTGCTAGGCAGACAGTGGGAGCTTTTGAACCCATTCCTGAAGACAAGGTGGAAATCCTGTCAGTCGCCAATTTTTCCTTCATATTCATCTGTCAACTCGCTGTCCCAGAAGGCTGACCTATATAGATGCTACCTAAAGGTTCTCTCACACTTCCCTTCTGGTATTATTTTCCTTCTGGAATTCTGTTCCAGAACTTTCTTCAGAGATTCTTGCAGTAACCAGCTTTTTCATTTGGGAAGAACTTCTTTTCTAATGGTTATGTTTCTTAACGGCCTTAGAACTTGGTCCACTCAGCTCTTTTTCCTCTGAGTTATCAGTTACTCTGCTGGGTGAGGCATAGGAGAAAGTCAGTCCTGAAGAACCCCTGGGATGAGGTAAGGAGAGGAAACTTCAATGGTGCTGGGGGTGGGGAGCACGATGCTAACGCTGCCCTCGGCCATGGCTCCTCCTTCTTGGCGGCCCAGCGTTGCAGGGGCCCCTCTCCGTGAGGGTCAACTTGACACATGACTTTCTCCTAGCCAGTAGGATGTGGCAGGTGCGGTAGGATGCATGGAATGATGAACGCGAGGCTGTCCATGTGCACACACAGCAACCATCTTGCGGAAGTTTCTCCCTTGCCTGTGAGATGTCCCAGAAATCAGAGGGGACAGCGCCACACAGCGAGTATCTTCAGGCTCAATAGGGTCAGCAAGGAACTAATAGGTAGAGCACTCCATGCCAAGATGGCCATACCCACTCCTGGCCCACCATTCTTTGCAGAACATCACCAGCAGATGTCTTCTGAATGCCCGTTTAGCCTTGAGGGGACCTGGGCCTGAGGCATCTGGTTGAGAAACATGAGCCTAGCGTTGCCTTCCAAGGCAGTAGCTGGGTGAAGCGAGCAAACTTCTCCAATAGCCTGCTCTCCCTGCCCCGGCTGCTTTACTGTTGCTGCTGTGTTTGGAGCTGTTAGGGATCGAAGCCAAGACCTCATACTTGCTAGGCAAGTATTCTGCCCCTGAGTGTCCCCCACAGCGCCACCGCTGTGTGTAGCTGTGCCTGGCTATGTCCTTAACCTTGCAGGCTGCCTCCTCTTCCAGCCTGGGCCACTCCCTGCATACACACTAGTTTCTGATAGCTGCTGATGTGCTACTGACAGGCCAAGGGCTCCCTCCCATTTTGTTTTTCATTTTCTTCCTCTAGTTCAGTGGTTCTCAACCTTCCTAATGCCATGACCCCGCAATATAGTTCCTCATGTTGTGGTGACCCCAAACCAAAAAATAATTTTGGTGGCTACTTCACAACAGTAATTCCAAATAAATAACATTTTCCAATGACTTTAGGCGACCCTTGTGTTTTGGTCATTTGATCCCCGCAGGGATCGCAACCCATAGGTTGAGAACCACTAGACTCTAGTTCTTTGAACACTGGCAAAGCAGAAAGATCCAGCAGAAGAATTAATCGACTGTTTTAGGTCAAACTGGAGAGGGAAGTCCTCTCGGAGCGTTGTCCTCGGTCTTCGGCCGAGAATGGCCTCCACCTCCATCTCATTCTTAAATGATGGCGATGCTGCTGTAGACATCTCGGGTGAGGACTAGGTGGTTCTCATTGGCAGACGCCAGCCCGCCACCTCCGATGGTATTGCTGCTGCTGCAGTTCCAGCCACACAGGAATTCTCGTGTGCACGGGGGAAGCACGCCCCCCCCCCCCGGAACTGTTCTTGCTGCCCCCGCCGTGCCACGTCTCAGGCCAGCCTTTCCTTTGTTCTCCTACAGGTGGAGTAAGACGCGCACAGTGTGGGCGGCCTTTACTGCTCCGCATGACATTTGTTGCCTTACCTAAAGCTCAAGAATGAGGTGTGTCACTGATTCTGAAAGATTCAGAGTCACTCGGTCTTCAAATATTGCTTCTTCTGCACAGCAGTTTTTCTTCTTCTGACACTGTAATTACGGGTACATCAGCCCTTCATTGCTCCTCGTTTCTCGTTCTCTGCTTTCCATCTGTGCCTCTCGCTGTCCTGCATGCTAGGCAGTTTCCTGGAGGGCTGTCTTTGGCCCAGCCTTTTCTTCACCTTGGCTTAATCTGCAAAGCTGTTCATCCACCGAGTCTCCAATAGCCATCAGTACATTTTTCAGACCGTTTTAATATCAAAATTTCCCGGTCATTTTTGACAGCCCATCATTCATGTATCATACTTTACCATTTCCCATTTTAAACATTAAATTGCGATTTTCATAAGGTCAACTTAATTTATGTGCAATATCTACATTTTAGTGAGATAATTTTTTAAAAAAAGATCCAGTTTCTGGAGACGCTGCTATTTCATGTCATTTTATTTTTGTTTGACTTTTGTGTGTGAGTTTAGAAAGTTTTTGCCCACAAAGAATGTGCATTTGCCTTTGTAAGTCAACTAAACTCAGCTTGAATCTCACAACCTATGACTTTCAGGAGAGCCACGTAATTTTTATTTTCTCCCACGTACACAGTCAGGAACCACCGCCCAACACGCAGCTTCCCTGCCTGCCTTCATGTATGATCTGAACTCGGCAGGTCGAGTGTAGGATTTGAGCTTTCCCCGCTGTGTATGCGCCTCTTGGAGGGTAAGCTCTGGGCTACCAGGAGCCAGCAGGTGCTAAGGGGCACACAGGCCTCCAGCACTCTTTTTCTTTCTGGAATTAAGCATGTTCGTCTTCTCTGACTGTCAGGAATCATGCTCACTCTCCTGCCAAGTCAGCAACGCATCTGAAAACATTCTTAATGAGTGGTACACAGAAATCGTAGCTTCTTCTGCTGGAAGTGCCTCCCAGATAGCTCACAGTTGTCCGTGGACATATGTGTGTGGATAACGAAATGCAGGCAATGGTTAACTTCTCCCTTCCCCACAGACTGGTTATGGAGAAGCCTCTGTCTGCACAGTGCCTTAATAGGCTGTGGACCTAGGGGCTGGCAGGGGCGCTCATGAGGCTCATCTAGAAATGCGAGAAAGAGGCACAAAGTGAGCAATAAAAGGGAGGAGAGCGCAGGAGGGCGAGGAGTGCTTGCAAGAGGCCTGCATTCAAGCTGGAGAGCCAGCTGCTATGAATGTTCTAGCGAAAGTGACATCTGACACTGCTTGGAGCAGTGCATTTCTTTTAAAATGTTTTCCTCATCTTTGTCCCTTTACAACTACTGTGGAGAAAATGCCTCTTTTCATTTCTGTGGAACCCTCTTATGAAGTCTTCTGATTATGGCTTTTTCCTAAGAATGTCAGGACAAGAAAGTAAGTTAGGAGCAGAGGAGGCATCGCTCTCTGGCTACTTAGCAGCAGTGATTTTATCTGTCCTATTTTCTACAGTCCTACGTCTCTGATGTCAGCTGGAATGATCATGCCGCCCTCTGGAGGAACAGCTTTGCCATGGCTTTTCAGTACCTACACGTTTGTGAGACAGAAATATTTAAAGTGTAGCTGAAGCTTGGAGAGAGGGGCAGGGAGTGGGGGGAAGAGAGAGAGAGAGAGATGGACAGACAGTGACAGAGACAGTGACAGAGACAGAGACAGAGAGATGCATACACAGAGAAAACCACTGTATAGTTCCAAGTTCCTAACCTAATTAGCCTTCTATCACTGAACACTAGAGAACTGTGATTTCTATTTATTTTACTTTAAAAATTATGCTGAATTTAATTATTTTGTAACAAGAAAGGAAACTATATGGCAGTGACGTCATTTTGGACAAAAAGGGAATGTCTTTGCTACATCCAAGAGCAGCATTTTCACTTGTCTTTCTTATTTCAGTTTATTGTGTTCTCGCGTCAGTGTGAGGCATCAAATCCGGGCCTCCACGCACGCCAGGTGCAGGCCCCGCTCGCGAGCTACAACTCCAATCCCAAGAGCAAGGATTTTTTTAAAAAGGTTTATACAGACATTGTTTTGTTTTTATAAATTCATTTTTTAAATTTTTATTCACTTTAATGAGAAAAAATGAAAAAACAATGAAACAGTTTCAAAACAAGTTAGTGGGATGGTTACAATAATTAATACCATGCATATTGCTGTCTTCATAGTAATTATTCAGAGGACAAGATTCAGACTTAATATCTTGTCTAAATAATATTAGTCCAAACTTTTGTTCTCAAGGAACTAAGATGAAGTATCTGTACATCTATGCTAGCACTATTATGTGTACATATATATATATATATATATATATATATATATATATTTCATTTTAAAGTTTCTTATACAAGGAGAAAATACCATACCATGTCTTATAAGTATATAAGTCAAAGATAGAGTATGAATCATAAAATAAAAAGTGTAAGTAAACAATATTCAGAAAGTTAAATATTAATTTATTAAAGTTAAATATTTCAAGACAATATTCCAACATTCAAATCAAATCATGAGTCCAACTTAGAGTCCAGAAAGTTGTGTATCATATGTATGAATCTGTAATGAGTTCACCGTACTCGCATATTATTTGAATAGGTTAATATGTACAAAGATATCAGCTATGAAAACCTTTCCATGCTAGTAAAGAATTACCTAGAATAAAACAACATAAATACTGGAATGGCAAATATATGACCGGAACTTCTAACAGTTTGGGGGTGGGATATTGCATAAGGTTCTAGTATGTTGTGGACATGGACAGTGTCCATGAGGCTTACTGGTGGCCAAGTGTCACTTGTGGGACTGAGCTACTGCTATTTCCTTGATATCCGCCCTGTAGACCCAGACAGAATCATGACCCATAGGGTGCAGGAGAAGCCCATTTGGAGAATATGCTGATGGACATATTCTGATGCTGTATACAAAATAATAGTTGAAAGACTACTATTGTATACCTCCTTTTCTCCTGTGTTTAATTGTTTGCCCTATTTGCTGGGTTCTTTCCATTCTCTTTCATGGAGTTGTGGTCATTTTGATCCTTCTCTAGAATATCTTTTAGTAGTCTCTGTAGGGTTGGCTTTGTCGTCTTGAAATTCTTTAATTGTTTTTGTCACAGATCTGTTTCACTTCTCTACTGCACTTGAAAGAGAGTTTTGCAGGATATATCAGTCTGGGTTGTAATTTGTTTTCTTACAAGACTTGAAGTACTTTGCTCCATGCTCTTCCTGACTTGATGGTTTGTAAAGAGAAATCTGCTGTTATTCTAATAGGTTTTCCTTTAAATGTGACCTGTTTCTTTTCTCTAGCAGCTTTTATTACTGTTCCTGTGCTGAATTTCTGAGATCTTGATTATTATGTCTGGGTGTGGTTTTAATTGGGTTGATGTTATTTAGAGTTCTATATGCTTCAGTTACCTGAATTTCAAACTGTTTCCCCATATTTGGAAAGTTTTCTGCTATTACTTCTGCCAATATTCTTTTTACATCATTTGTACAGACTCCTTCTTTCTCATTCATGCCTATTAGTCTTGCATTGTTCATCTTTGCGTCATCTTGCAGATGTTGAATTATTTTTTCTTGCATCCTAGTTGTTTTTAAGAGATCTTTTCTTACCTCTTTACTAGCTGCAATGGTGCCTTTAAGGTCTGAAAGTCTATTTTCACTTTCATTGAAATGTTTTTGCCAGCTTGTGATTGAGGTTGTAAGTTCCTCTACAGTACTTTGAATCTGCTTCATGCATTCTATTACTTTCCTATATTGTTCATTCAAGGCTTCCGTCATTTTTCTATTCTCCATTTTTTAATCAGTATCTTCTTTAGAAGCACTTAGTACTTCTTTTATAATAGGTGTTGTTTCTTTTTTTTACTTCAGAAATTATTTTTGATCTGATTTCCTGTATACACTTCTGCGGTTGTTTCTTTACTTCAGATGCTATTATTTCAGAGGTTTTAAGGTGTATGATTTCCAATTTCTTCTATGCTATTGTCTCCTGTATTTGTTCTGGGTGGGCTGGGGGCCTGCGAGTGCAATTTGCTCCTTCTCTTTGTCATTTTGTATAGCCCTGCCTTCTGACCTTTGGTTTAGAGCTTTAGTAGACTTCTTACCTTGGCACCAGATCTGTATCTATCAAGTTCAAACTTGTCCAGGTGGGCGTGGCTTAGGTCTGGCTGCTGAGCTCCACTTCTTCCTGCTTCAGCCCTTGGAGGTGAACCTGATGTGCTACTCTGGCAAGATGTTCTGCTCCTGGATCAGCTGAATGGGTCTTGTCCCTAGCCTCTCTGCAGGGAGTTCTGCGGCAGTTTTCCACACTGGGCCTGTCTGAAGGATGAAGTTCCACTCACATGCCTGGTTGCTGGGTCAAATGAGTTTCTCATGGGTTCAGATAGTTTTATTTCAATTAATTTTAAAAACTTTTTTTGGAGCCAAGTTTGGAAGGGCAGTATAAAATCATTACTTCATTTTTAGTATTGTAAATTTTGTGATGGTGTTGTAGTCAAATGAGTGATATTTTAGAAAAGTTAATAAATATAAGTTTTGGTGGTTTGTCAAGTCAAGATGTGAAAGCAGATTGATATGAGTCAGATCAGACACAGGCAGAGGCCTGGGACTTGCAATGACATCATTCAATTTAAATCACACTCTGTATCTGGTTACTTGGGAAGAGGAATTTAAATACGTGCATGGCAACTCCGTCATTCATTAAAAGGTGCATGTGACACCTCCTCAGAAGGCAGTGGCTGAAGGACATACTCAGGGCCCCTGGTGTGGGGCAGAGAAGTGGCACACTGCCAGCCAGGATAGTGAAGTCTCACAGAAGTGTCTCACATACCTCTCTAGAGGAGGTCACTGCCTTTTGGGTTATAATTGCTCACTCCTTAGATTGGTCAGATCTGTGAGACAGAATCTTTCCTTGGATAGTGGCTCCACATTGGCTCACATCTGACTCTCTCCTGCTGATGCTGACTCTATATTCATAACATGTGCAGTGATTTGACAACACAAGTTCCCTGAGGATTTCGGCTGTTTATAAAAGTCTATTTCAGGAGAACTTAGCACTAACCAGAGAAGCATTTTCACCAAAGTAAGACCCAGCAAAGGATGAAGGTCAACTTTGTGGACAATGTCATTCAGTGTTGATGACTCAGTGTGTTTGAGTCTGTTCTGGAACCTTCCAGAAATTAAGGAGTCCCTGTTAATTAAAAAAAAAAAAAGATGGGGAATAAACCCTCTGGTGAATTTAGATTTATATTTTCATATGCCACCTAGATAGGAAGCTTCTTTTTTTTTTTTTTTTTTTTTTTTTTTTTTTTTTTTTTTTTTTTTTTTTTTTTTTTTTTTTTTTTTTTTTTTTTTTTTTTTTTTTTTTTTTTTTTTTTTTTTTTTTTTTTTTTTTTTTTTTTTTTTTTTTTTTTTTTTTTTTTTTTTTTTTTTTTTTTTTTTTTTTTTTTTTTTTTTTTTTTTTTTT
>PVJA010004738.1:0-83753 GCA_004027025.1 Myocastor coypus | reverse complement strand
GGCTTACCCGCGGCGGGTGCGCAGGCTCAGCTCGACAATTTCAATTCTTTTTTGTTTACTTAAGCATGCTCTATGTCCTAGTATATGATGTATTTTGGAGAATCCCCATATGCAACTGAGAAGAATGTGTGTTCAGATTTTCTTGGGTTAAATATTCTGTAAAAGTCTACTAAGCCCATTTCTTCATAAGTTTCATTTCATTATTATTTCTTTGCTTATTTTTTGCCTAGTTGAAGTATTTTTGTGGCAATGGGATGTTAAAGTTCCCCATTACAGTTGTATTTTTGCCCATTTGATTTTTCATGCCTCAAAATTTATTTTACATAGTTGTGAGCTCCTACATTAGGTGAATATGTATTTATGATTGTTTTCCCTTCATCTTGCAGTTTTACCCTAATAAGTTTGGAGTAACCTCGTTTACTTCACTTGATTATTCTAGGTTTGAAGTTTATATTGTCAGCAACCAGAATAGCTATTCCTGCTTTTTCTGGATTCCTGTAGCATGGAATACTGTTTTACATCCTTTGACTTTCAATCTATGGACTTTCTTGAGTTAAACATGTTTCTTGTATACAGCATATTGTTGGATTTTTATGCCTTGATCCACTTGGCCAGTCTACTTTTGTTGATTGGTGAATTGAGGTCATTTACATTGATGGCTATAACTGATATGTATTGGCTTGTCTTTGTCATGTTATTTTCCTGCTACAGATTCCTTATGTTTCCCCTCTGTTTACCTTTGTTTAATTGATTGCTCTGATTGATGGTTCCTTTTTGTTGTTGTTTTTGATGTTTGGGTTTCTTTTTCTTCTCCTCCTTCTTCTCCTTCTCCTTCTCCTTCTCCTTCTCCTTCTCCTTTTCCTCCTCCTCCTCCTCCTCCTCCTCCTCCTCCTCCTTCTTCTTCTTCTCTTTCTAGAATATCTATCAGTATTTTTTGCAGGGTCGGTTTGGTGTTCATGAATTTCTTTGTCGTGGAAGTGTCTAATTTCTCCATTAAATTTGATAGACAGCTTTGCAGGGCACATCACTTTGTTTCAGCATCTGAAATATTTCACTCCAAGCTCTTCTTGACTGGGTGGTTTGTGTCAAGAAATCTGCCATGATTTTGATAATCTTTCCATCACAAGTGTTTCTTTTCTCTAACAGCTTTTATTTGCTTGCTTTTTTGTTTTCTCTAACAACTGTTCTTTTGCTTGATTTCTGGAATCTTTATTATGTGTCTGGGTATAGATTTTCATTTTGATTACAGCTAACTGGAGTTCCATATGCCACACTTACCTTTATGTCATTTTTTTCCATGTTTGGGAAATTTTCTGCTTTCCACAAATAGTATTTTTATGTCATTTGTGCGGACATCTCCAGTTTCACTGACACCTACTACTTTTATATTGTTTTTTTTGTACCACCTTGCAGCCATTGAATTCTTATATCCTGGTTCCTTTTTATTTTTAAGAGATCTTTCTTTCATATTCACTAGCTTCAATGCTGTTTTCAAGGTCTGAAAGTCTGTCTTTCATTTTGTTGAAAAAGTTTTTCCAGGTTTCAATGAAATTATAATTCCCTAGATATTTGTTTCAATATGTTTCATGCATTTCATGCATTTTAGTTCTTTCCTGTACTGCTCATTCAATGCTTCGAGCATATTTCTGTTCTCCATTTTTACATCTATGTCCTCTTTAGATGTGCTGAGCAACTCTTTCATGACTGTTGTCACTTTTAGAATACAGCATATTGTTGTTACAGGACCACTTTGATCCTG
Source organism: Myocastor coypus (assembly GCA_004027025.1). NCBI lineage: Eukaryota > Metazoa > Chordata > Mammalia > Rodentia > Myocastoridae > Myocastor > Myocastor coypus. The sequence goes on along the minus strand of PVJA010004738.1, from coordinate 81,994 downwards.
TAAACACACACATTTTAAAATTCTGCATCACTGTGTCGGCTCAAGAAAGTATATTTTCCTGCTTCTCATCTGTATTTCCTTCTGTGTTCGCAACCTGAACTCATTATTTCCAACAAAACCTTTTTTCAAGGAAGTCATACTTGATTTAGCTCTCAGTTTGTGGAATTTTCAGTCCATATTTGGCTTATTCCATGGGCAGACTAGCACATAGCTGTGTTTGTAAATTTATATTATAAATTTTTCATATAATTTACTATGTAATCATGTTATTTAAAAGTTATGTAATTATACACTGATATAATTATATTAACATTATTACATATCATAGTATTATCTATAATTTACTTATTTTAATATAATTTTTTATTATAAACTACAAACGAAGAGTCTTTGTAGTAATATATAATTTTTCTCTTCAGTTACTCCTGTGTAATAAATGTATAATAAAAACTATATATTCCAAAATTTGTAAAGTTTTAAAGGAAATCAATCACTGAATCTTTATTAATATAACTTAGCTTTATATGTAAAAAGAAGACTCTTAAAATACACTTTTAACATCTTAGCATTTCTTAAAACTACATGTTTCATTACATTTCCTCTAAATGCAAATTACTCTTCACTTTCTTGGACAAGAACAGTATAATATAATCTCAAGTTTAGATAATGAAAGCTTCCAACAACATAGAATGATATTTTAAGTTATAGTGTACTGTAATATATTAGATAACCAATGCTGACTCTTCAAAATATGCTACTAAAATCAATTTTTATCACTTGAAATCTATTACAATTAGAGAGCAATGCCAAGTCACTGACAAACTAATGGATTTAGAAACATCTCAAAAAGAATAAGGAAATTGCAAAGTCCTCTAATGGAAATGTAGCTCCAATAAGTACAACAAATTAGATGATATCAGCATTCTGTAATGCTGCCATATAAAACTATCCTGCTAGAGTTCAGTTTTAATAAATTTGCTACACTGCCTAACCCTACATAGCAATTGTCCTACACTGAAAGATTTTAGAAAGCCTCATTGTATCTTCTAAAAATAAAAGAAATTGTTTTTCTGTGTCCATATTTTTGATACTTAATTTCCTTTTAAAAACAATAATGTAATATTTTCAAATAGAATCTGTTCTACAAAATCAGACAGGATTATCTTAAAAAGAATATTTTGTCTAATTGAAACATACTTTTCCTGTATGCAACTATAGTAGAACATTATATGAAAATTAATAAACTTAAATTAAAAACCAGGTTCTTTAATTCCTGGAGTGTTAAATTAATCGTTGTAAAACTGATATCTTCTGACTGCAAGCGTTGTTAACAATTATGCATGACAGAATTTTAAGCATCTTTAATATTTGTTGTCAATTTGGCATTTCATCCTTTTATTATAATTTTTGTGATATTTTCTAGCACCACTCCAATACTGTAAACATACACATTTTTAAATTCTGCATTACTATGTCAGCTCAAGAAAGTATATTTTCCTGTTTCTCATCTATATTTCCTTCTTTACCCTCAACCTGAACTCATTACTTCCAACAAAAACTTTTTTCAAGGAAGTCAAAGTTGATTTAGCTCTCAGTTTGTGGAATTTGCAGTCCATATTTGGCTGACTCCATGGGCAGACTAGCATGTAGCTGAGAAGCAGTAGTTCATTACAGCTGAAAGACAGCAAGAGGTAAAAAGAAGGAAGAGCACAGAGCTCTTCCTCTCTTATATTTTACACAGGCTTCTAGCGCCAGGGTGGTTGTAGCACTCATACCAGCAATTCCAGCATCAGATCATGAATCAATCATAATGTCTAGAATTTATCTCCATGACTACCTGAGGCTTTGGTGGAACATCCAGACATGAACCGTAACATTCCACCCCTGTTCCCCCAAAGATTCATGTCTTTTTCCTTTATGCAAAAGGAATTTTAGCCTATCTGTAAGAGTTACCAAGGCCCTAACAGTTTCAGCATTGCTGAAAAGTCCAAATCCCAAGTGTTCTCCAAGATACAACTCAAACTCTTAGTTGTGAGCCCCTATACAAATGAAAAATTAAGCACTTCCAACACTCAATAATACAAGATAAATATTATCATTCAAAAGGTACAAATGGGGAATACAAAGGATGGGACCAAAGCAAGTCCAAAATCCATCAAGGCAAACATTAAATTCTATAGTTCCATGTGCAGCATCTGAGGCAATCTGTGGCAAATCATTAGCTCCACATGGCTCTACCCCTATGGTACTTCTGGATTTTGGAATAGTATTTTAAAGACTAGTATTCATCTTATATGTCTAGATGCCCTCTGAGACCTTTTTGTACTTAGGCCAAGAATGTGCAAGGTGGATGGATGCATGAGAGGCATGGTATAGCCTACTTACTCTTAGGAGGGGCCAGGGCATGTGACCTGGAACACTGTGCATCTCCTCCCCTGCTGCTAGGAGTTGAATATCTTTCCTCCACAAGACCCTCACATGCCAGTCAACTGTGAACAAGCACAAGCACAAGCCAAAGCAAGCTGTCCTCTTTAAGTTTCTGGCTTTAAGTTCATGTCCTAGTAAGGAGACAGTGACTAAGATCAGGCACAACTTGATTCATTTGGATGAACATTGTAGGAGCTATGGGGAATATGCAAGCCAGACATAAGGCTAGTGTAACATGTCTCCAGAGACATGGCTAAATGCTGTGTAGAATTAAAATTCACCAGAAAGAACCTATGCTAAAATGTATTTTTAATTTTTTGTTTTCTTCTCCATCCCTTCACATATACTGGAGAAAGCAGTATAACGATTGGCTAACCTTGTTTACTTGTCCATACACACCAACCCATCAGCCTTTCATCCACTCCCATTTCAAAATAGTCCCTGTTCATTTGCCTAACCTCTCCTATTTTATATCTTTATTGGGGGTCAGGGAGATAGCTCCATGGCACAAGTGCCTGTCTGGCAAGTGCAAGGTCGTGAGTTTGAATCCTGGTCCTGCCAAAAAAAAAAAAAAAGTTTATATTTGTTCTCTGCAATACCATCAGTTAGGACTGAACATTTTGAGCTTTAATATGGGGTTCTCATGACCAACAAAAAGTACAAGGTAGAAAAGGAAATATTTTAATTTGACTACATAACTAACAAGAATAAACATTGGTTCAGTGGTTCTCAAGCATTAGCATGCATCAGCCTTACCCAGAGGGCTTGTTAAAAACACAGAATGCTGAATCTCACATGTCTGGATCAATAGGTTGAGTTAGGGTCTGTGAACTAATTTCTAATTAGTTCCAGGCAATGTCATGGCTGCCACTCCTAGGATCCCACTTATAGAACACTGCTGCAGCATAAGAAAAAGCCTAGTAACTGAAACCACAGGGAGGGCCCCTCTGTGCACTGTCCTCAGGTCCACATTGCTCTGTGAGAATACATCCTTCTGCAATCTTTGCTAGACTAACTACCACCATTTAGGAAAACCTTTAGTGCTATGGATTTCTCTCTGCTTCATTTCTCCACATCCAAATTATTCATTATAAAATAGTATCTTGAATTATAATAATGTCCTTGATAGAATGTCTGAAAACTGTGTTGATATACTCTCTGCTCCCAAAATCTCACAGCTCACACTAAGGAGGTCACAGACACTCCATTCTGGTCTTCCTCAGTTTATTCTCCATATTTAAAAGTTATAAATAGTCTTCTTTTCCTTCAATTTTATATTAAAACATACACATACATATATACACTTTCATATAAACTCTACATAAGCACATATAAAAACATTTTTATTTATGGCATTATTTATATCTTGTCCATTTGTATAAAATATACAGCTGCCAGGTAATTTTCATCCTAAATTTATACTGTCTTTTAACCTGAAATCCTCGACATATAATGTCGATATATATTTTTGATGGGTTGTTAAGCTCAAGAAGTTCTGCTAAAATATATTTCTGCTATAATAATATAATTATAATATAATAATGTAATGTCTTTTTATCCAAATTCTTCCAATAAAAAATGTTATTTACGAAATATGGAGTTGAAACAAGTTCTCTGAAGATCAAAAGAATGTAGCAACCAGTGCACTAACAAATCTTCTTCCAATTCATTAAATATACTAGATTTAAAAAGTCAATCTGTACTACTATCACAATTATCCCATTTTCTACCGTCTTTAGCCTAAAAATCATGTTTTCCTTCTCAAACACTTGATCCATCAACAATAAAAATCTGATCTGATGTAAATAAAGAATTCATTAATCGAGGAATTTTTGCAAAGGTTGAAGATAGTTTCATCTTCCTCTCAATGCAAAGAGAAATATTTTTACAGCCTCATTATATGTTTTCTATACCTTCCAAAAATCTTAACAGGGCAGAGCAGTTCACAGACCACCAACACAAAGTAAGGCACAATTGTACAATTTCTATCATATTTTTTAAGCTCTTTGTCTCACTAAAGTCTTACCTTCAATGATGAAAATTACAACTAATCAAAAGATTACTGCAACATATAACTGTATATAGGTCAAGGAAATTTCTGAATTTTATTATTTACTTTCCCTGTTCTCTGAGATTTCGTCATCCAATAATATTCCAGTAACCTGATTATCTGTATCATATCAAATATTCTATTATCATAAGTTACCTTGCTTCTAATGTTTTTCTGTAATATAGATAATATTGTTTGTAGTTTTATTTTCTTCCACTGTAATTTAGATGTTCACTAGTCTTTGACATTTGTTGTCAAATAACATTATTATTTTCAAGATTCCTTACCCTACTCATTTGAACATTACTAAAGTATCCATTAACACCTTCATCCTATCACGAAGAGATTTTTGTAGGTATAACTAAAGTTCCCATCAGTTAACCTTAAAATATGGAAGCATCCCCAGCCTAACCTGTATGGAAGGGAAGGGCTATAATCCCAGCACTTGGGAGGCTAAAATCAGAAGAATTACTATGAGTCTAATCTGTTTAGTGAGAGTCTGATGAACCTGTACTAAATACATGAAAAAAAATTGAGGTGATCTAAGTGAACATAACAATATCAGATAGACCTTTAAAGGAGAGAATTTTCTCTAAAGTATAAAATCAATAGTTCCCAGTTTAGTTTATCATTTTCTAAATTGTGCTTAATGATATCATCATTGGTAATTGTACTACTACAGGTAGGATGTCATATCTGTTGTAATCAATTGTTCTCCTTTGTATAACTATATAGGCAAGCTCTGGGTAACAGCCTCACCATAGCCTACACCAGAAGACTGGAGACTGATCCAAAACAGATACCAAAATTCCATTCTAAATTAATTCAAAAGGTAGAATCCTGAGACAAGCATAAAGCAAAACTCTGTAACATACAGAAGACATCTATTTAGAACAGATTTTTCTGAAAGTAGTTTTAATAATAGTGATATAATCACTTGCTACAAAACTCATAAGCATCATCACAAAAAAGTTTTGAAAGACAAAATGAGGAGGAGGAGGAGGAGGAGGAGGAGGAGGAGGAGGAGAAGAAGAAGAAGAAGAAGAAGAAGAAGAAGAAGAAGAACAACAACAACAACAACAACAACAACAACAACAACAACAACAAGAACAAGAAGAAGAACAAGAAGAAGAACAAGAGGAGGAGGAGGAAGTGGAGCAGTAGGAGGAGGAAGAAAAGGAGGAAGAGGAAGAAGAGGAGGGAAGAGGAAGAAGAAGAGCAACAAGAAGAAAAAAAGAGGAAAAAGAAGAAGGAGAAGGAGAAGAACAAGAAAAAGAAGAACAAGAAGAGGATAAGGAGGAGGATGACGAAGAGGAGGAAGAATAAGAAGATAATCTCAAACCTCCAACCATACAGAATAAGCCCAGGAGACTAGGACATACAAGAACTTGGAAATCACACACCTGAAATTTCTAAAATGATAATCACTGAGGTAAAGAAATAATTTCTTCAAGCTATAGAAGAAATAAGATCAGAAATAATCTCTCAGGTCAAAAAAGAAATGATTGGATTGGGGAGATAGCTCCATAGCACAAGTACCTGTTGGGCAAGTGCAAGATCGTGAGTTTGAATCCTGGTCTCACAAAAACAAGCACACAAAAATCAAATAAAAAAGAAATAATAATCATAAAAGAATTGCTTAGCACAACTAAAGAAGAAAAAGAAAAAAAAGAGGAAAGTAAAATAAGTAATACGTGAAAGAATTATAATTTATGCACATATACAGGATGGCTTGGATAATTGTACTGCTGATTTCTTCACTGAAAGGAACAGATAATGTTTAATTTTTTTCTAATTTATTATAACTTTCTCTATACCAGTTTTGAAGCTTATGTCTGATTATCTAAACTAATTTGAAGACAACACTATACAACATAATGACCATTATTGAATTTCTACCATTTCGTTTAATGAAATTATATATTGTTTATAATGTGCTTTTTAGTTATTTTTATTATTTTTAAAAGAATAAGAAATAGAATATAAGAAACAGATTCAAAGAAATATCCAAATTAAATTAATCCAAATTAAAAATTGCACTGAAAGCTAGAGAGACTGTTTGAATAAAATTGAAGATTAACTTCAAGACCTTGAAAATAGCATTACAAATCACAATCACAAAAGGAAAGATCTCTTAAACATAACAAGGAAGCAGGACATAACAAGTCAACAGCTACAAGATAATGTAAAAAATAACATATGACTGATAGGTGTAAATGGAAAAGTAGGGGTCAACACAAATTACATAAAAAAAGACTATCTGCAGAAGTAATAACAAAATATTCCCCAAGCATGAGAGAAGAGTGTGACATCGAAACAAGTGAGGAATATAGAACTCCAAATAACCATCAGCAAAGTACATCTGCACACAGATATATAGTAAGCAAGAACATTGAAATTCAGTACAAAAAGAGAATATTATAAGTTGTTAGAGAGAAAGAAACAGATCACCCATAAAGGAAAGATGGATCATTAGTATCATGATCAACTTCTCAACACACACCATTAAGTCAGGAAGAGCTTGGAGGGGAAAATTTCTAGTCCTAAAAGAAAAAATCTTCCAACTCAGGTTGGTTAATGTACGCCATAAACCTATTTTCAAAATTAAAAGAGAAAAAAGTACTTCCAAACAAAAAATTCATGACCACAAAGCCAACCCTACAAAGAGTACTCATAGATATTCTGCATAGAGATGAAGAAGATCACAAATCCAAAAACATGATTGGAAAGAAACCAGAAGGCAGGGCAAAGAATTAAACAGAGGAGAAAGTAGGGAATCAATAGTGGGAAAAAAATAATATGACATAAGCCAATACACACCACTTATAATCATCAATATAAATGGCATCAACCCACCAATCCAAAGAAGGAGACTGGCAGAGTGGATAAAGGAACAAAATTCAGGCCAGCCAGATACCTCAGCCAACTATCTGGGTTCAGTCCTCAGTGTGCCATGACAGTCCATTTCCCAGGGCTTGCTGTTATGGCAACTTAGACTGGGCATGTTGGCACGCTCCTGTAATCCCAGCACTTGGGATACTAAAAACAGAAGGATCACTATGAGTCCAATCTGTGTAGTGAGATTCTGTAGGCCCTGTACTAAAATACATAAAATAAAATAAAGAAGCAAAATCCAACTATATGCTGCATAAAATAAACACATTTAACTCAAAAAAATAAACTTCATAGAGTGAAAGTATAAGGATGGAAAATAATTTTCCAAGCAACACTAAAACAGAAAAAAGCAAAGATACCTATGCTGTTTGCTGATAATGTGAATCTCAAACCAAGAATGATCAAAAGAGGTAAAGAAGGTCACTTGTTAAGGAAAAATTTCAAGAGGAAGAGATAACAATCATAAATACATATGTACAAAATACAGGAGCCCCCAACTATATGATTATTATTAAACATGAAAAATCAAATAAGCAATATCAAAAGAGAACCTTACAATAGAAAAGAACAAGGAAATGATAAAACTGAACCAAACTTAGTAGACATTTACAAAATGTCCCACCCAACAATATTAGCACACAAATTCTTCTCAGTTACACATAAGAAATTCTCTTTAATAGCTCAGATACTAGTCTAAGTAAATGTAAAGGAACTGAAATTGTCCCAAGCTTATTACCTGACAAGAGGGCAATAAAATTAGAAATTAATAGCAAAAGAATCAGCTAAAACTCAATAAACACATGGAAATTAAATAATACTCTCCTAAATATCCAATGGGACATAGATAAAATTAAATAAGAAAGTATACAATATCTGCAATCAAATGAAAATACAAATACAATGTATAGGAAGCCATAGGACACAATGAAAGTAGTCCTCAGAGGAAAATTTTTAGTAGCAAACTCTCACATCAGGAAAATAGAGCACAAAAAAAACCTAATGCTATGTCTCAAGCTTCTAATAAATGAAGAGTGAGTCAAGCCCAAAGTCTATATAATGGAGGAAATTATAAAGATCAGATCAGAAAATAACAATTGAGATTAAGAAAACAATAAAAAATGAAACCAAGTATTGATTCTTGGACAAAATAATTAAAATTGGCAAATCTTTAGCCAACCTTACCAATTAAAAAAAAAAAAAAAGAACTCAAATTCATGCAATGAAGAACAAAAAGGGCAAAATCACTACAGACCCTGTGAAAATTAAGTTCATTAATATTTACTTTGAAAATCTTTATTCTCATAAGATGGAAAGAAAAGAAATGGACAGATTTCTAGAAATGCATAAATTATATTACATTCTCCAGGCTGGAGAGATAGCTCATTGGTCTAAGTGCCTGCCTAGTAAGTGCAAGGAGCTGGGTTTGATCCCTGGAACTGTATGCCATGACAGCTACCAGAACTGGGCATAGCGGTTCATACTTATACAATGCTAGCACTGGGGAGGCTGCAATAAGAGGATCAATATGATTTTCAACTGCATAGCAAAACCCTGTACCAAATAAATATATAAATGATTTTTTAAAATATTTTAAAAGCAATGTATAAATTACCAAGGATGAACTAAAAAGATATCAAAATTGTGAAAAGCCATTGTCAGTTAATGAAATTGAAAATATAGTTAAGAAATTACCAACAAAGAAAAACTTAAGTCCTGATGCATTCACTGCAAATTCTACAAATTTAGAAATTTAATGCTGATGCATCTCAAAGTCTTTAATGAAATTGAAAGGGAAACAATTCACCCTAATTTACGGAGGCAAGTATTATAACCCTGATACCAAAACCAGAAAGTCTTAACCAAAAAAAAGAACTACAGGCCAATCTCCCTAAACAACATAGGTGCAAAAAAATCCTCAATGAAATACTAGCAAACTGAACGTGACAAATTATCAAGAAGGCTATAGACCATCCATGACCAAGTGCGGTTCATCCCAGGAATGCAGGTACAGCTCAACATACACAAATCAAAAAATGTCATATAAAAAAGACAAAGACAAATACAAAAACCACGTGATCACCTCAATAGATGCAACAACAACAACAAAAAGCTTTTGATAAAGTGCAGCAATTTTCATGATGAAAACTCCACATAATATTAGAATAAATAGGCTTTACCTCAACCTGACAAAAGCCTCTGTGACCAACCAACATCATACTAAATCGGACAGAAACTGAAAACTTTCACTCAAAAGTAATGAACAAGAAAAGGACATATACTATAAACACTCTTATTCAATATAGTTCTGGAAAATTCGTCACAGAAATTAGACAAGTGAGAAAAATAGAGGAACAAAAATAAGAAAGGAAAAGTGTATTTATTACTATATGCATATAATAGAACACTCTACACAGAAAACCCAACAATTCCACCAAATGAATTCTAGAATTAATAAGCAAGTTCAGTAACATAGCAGGATACAAAGTCAACCCTCAAAAACCAATAGCTTTTCTAAATAGGAATGACAAACACACAGAGAGAAATTAAGGAAACAACACCCTTCACAATAACAGCCAAAAAAATGAAATGCATAGGAATCACTTTATCAAAGGAAGTAAAAGATCTGCATTTTGAAAATTATAGTACTAAATAAAAGGAAATGGCAAACAGTATCTTTGATATCTTTCCAGAAAATGGAAAGATATCCCTTGCATATGGATAGGAAGAACCAATATTGTGAAACTATTCATACGCCCAACACTGTTCTACAAATTTATTGAAATTCTGATCAAAATACCATTAGTATACCTCACAGATCTAGAGAAAACAATACTAAAATTCATTTGGGAACAGAAAAGACAAAGAATAGCAAAGGCAATTCTGGGCAGGAAAGACAAGGAGGAAGCATCATACTCCCTTATTTAAAACTGTACTAAAAGGCTTCTGTGATAAAAATCAGCATGGTACTGGCAAATAAAAACACTAGAGGATCAATTGAACAGAGTAAAAAAGACAAATACCACTACAATTATGCTCAGTTACCTTATTTTTGACACGGGACCAAACATGTTCATTGGAAAAAAAAAAAAAAAAAAGATAGACTCTTCAATAAATGGTGCTGAGAAAACTGGCTTCCCACATGTCAAAGACTGAAACTCTACCTATGTGCACCACCATACACTAAACTACAATAAAAATGGATCCATGATCTAAACATTAAAACAGAAGCACTAACAGAAAGAAGAAAAGAAAACAGAAACACTAAATCTCAAGGAACAGATAGTAGGTAGAAATCTTGGTGATATAAAGATAGGCAGAGAGTTCATGAACTATAGTCGCTTCTCAGTCTTTTGGCTAAGATCAAGTGTAAAATCAAAACTGTACAGGAATACTTTGAAAAAAATCAAAAAATAAGATCTCATCTTATTAAAGTATCTTTCTCACAGCAAACAAAATCACCAACAAAGTGAAAAGGCAACTCACAGAAAGGAAGACATTTTTAGCCAACTGTTCCTCCAACAACATACTTCTATTTAGAATATATAAAGAACTGAAAAAAATCAGTTCCCCAAATTCAAGACCCAACCCAAAAATGTGCATCTGAGATGAATGCACACTTCTTAGATGAAGAAATAGATGTATGAAAAAAATATTCAACATCATTAATCATTCAAAAAATGCAAATTAAAATAGCACTGAGAATTTTGTCTCATTCTGGAAACAACAGCTCTCATTAAGAAATCAACCAGTAAAAAGTGCTAGTTAAGAAACTCCTCTTGACTCTTGGTGGGAAAGTAGAGTGGTGCAATAACTGTGGGAATCAGTGTGTAGTTTCCTTAAAGCACTAGGATTAGAGGAACCATTTGACTGAAATATTCCCTTTTGATATGTTCCTGTAAGAAGTGAAAGCCGGGCGTGGTGGTGCATGCCTGCAATCCCAGCACTCGGGAGGCTGAGGCAGGAGGATCAGTGTGAGTTCGAGACCAGCCTGGGCTACAAAAGTGAGATCAAGGCCAGCCTGAACTGCACAGTGAGACCCTGTCTCAAAAAAAATAAATAAATAAATAAAAAGAACTGAAAATATCATACTACAGTGATATATGTGTACCCATGTTTATAGCAGCACAATGTGTCTTAGCTAAACTTGGAAACAATGGAAATGCCCATCAACTGAGGAATGGATTTTAAAAAGTGTTATTTTTATACAGTAGAGTACTCAGCTATAAGGAAAGATAAACTCTAGGCTTTTATAGATAAATGGGTATACCTAAAGATCACACTCATAACTGAAATAAATCAAAGTCAAATTGTCTCCCTAACAATTGTCTCCCTAACTTAAAGACTAAGTAACATTCAAAATGAGCAACAGATGTTGTGAAATTGAACAAAACTCAAAAACAATGAACAACTGGGTTGGGAAAAAGGAAAAAAGAAAGCAAAAAGGAAAAAATATATATAATATGTATTATATACATAATAGTGAAGATAATTACGCTATTAAATTCTATTTGTCTAATGGAAAAGAACATTAAAAGGAACAGTTTGTCCTTATACTACTTGATCAGTTTTGTGTACCTATATTTTGTCATCTGAACAACTACTTTGAAGATAACAATTTGCAATATAATAACCATTGTTATTTTTCTATTATCTTGTCTTAAAATTCTGTCATTCTCTATTATTTTTTCTCTTAAAATAATGATAATTCTTCAAAACTATTTACACATGCTACATTGGTAATGAAAATGGAATTAGAGCTATGTCTTACAGGTCATAATAAAATATTAACAATTACCAAAAACATTTCTAAACTTTGAAACACTGACTAGATGTGGCATACTTGGAGAGTCCAACTTTCCCTAATAAAAACAATAAATTATTTCATTATTTGTATTAAAACTTGTATTGTTGCATTTTATGCTGGCTGCTTCCCATTATCTAGAGTGCTATTAGGGTTAGATAAGGCAATAGCAAGTAGGAGGCTTAGTTTTTCAAGCCTGGCTTCCCACTCTGTGTAGAAAATCCACCTCAGAGCTCTCCTGACAACTAAATCATTACATTTATGCTTAGATAATTCCAGAGATGAGAAGCTTCTTTACTCCTTGGCAACATCATCCACTGTGAAGCAAGCCTACATAAAATTTTCTCGTATGTCCCTAAAATTTTCTTTTATTTTCCCTAGTACTTAATTTGGTTAGATGCATTCAGATATGAAAGTCAGTACACAAAAGGTAAAAGTATATTTTACGTAGAATTATATATATTTTATAATATAATTATTTTCTTTTAAAAAGTACTATAAAATATATACATATCCATACATATATAATTGTAAATGTGAATTGTTATAAATGCTAAATAACAAAATGTTAAATACTGCATATTTATAGACACATAACTGCAAATTCATACAATTTTCTCTAGTTACTTAGGATTCCATGAGTATCTGTCATTGTATACGTACTGGCTTGCTACTATACCATAAATTTTTCTTCTTTTTTTTTTTTTTTGTCTTTTTGAGACAGGGTCTCACTATGCAGCTCAGGCTGGCCTTGAGCTCACTTTTGTAGCCCAGGCTGGTCTCGAACTCGCATCGATCCTCCTGCCTCAGCCTCCCGAGTGCTGGGATTACAGGCGTGCGCCACCACGCCCAGCTAAATTTTTCTTCTTGAATGCTCTTCAACCTTATTCTCTGTGCTGAAGAAGTTTGGATTAATGGCCACTTCTTCATTTTCCAATACATGTGTATAGAATTTTAATTTTTTCAACAAGAAGTACTTCATTAAGAAAAAATCACAAAAAAATAAATAAAAGTTAAACAATTAATAAGGACATAGTTCCAAGAACCCCTACACTGAGAAAATATACAGTTTTTACACAACTGGTATAGGAAAAACTACAAGTTAAATTTAATAATTATTTGCAACTATTTTCTCCTCAACTTGTTATCAGATTTACAAACAAAAACTCACAGTGTGATGTCTAGGAATGGTACGTGCACACAAAGCAAATAAATGAATTAATGAACAAATGAAACATCTGTACTTTATTTCCTATGTGGAAATTTTGCATTCATCTGAACATAAACTTTTTTTTTTAATTTCCTGAGCTTCAGTTTTATTCTTTATAAGCAAGCATCTTCAAGGATAAAACTGCTGACTCCAAAACTATCTGTAAGAGTCAAGTAATGTATGCGAAAAGTTTTAATTATAAAGTTTCTATCAGATGGTGAGTTAGTTCAGCAGTCTAAGCACCTTCCTGGTAAGCTCAAGGACCCAGGATCAATCCCTGATACCACCCCAGATCTCTGGGCACACTTTACTGGCCAATGAAACCATGCTTGTAATCCCAGAGCTGGGGTAGCTAACACAAAAGGATTGCTACGAGGAGTCTGTACCATATAGGGAGACCCTGTCCAAGTAAATAAATAAACAAACAAATAAATAAATAGTAAAGTTCAAAATATAATATTTCTACATTAATCAATAATTAAATTAAACCAATCCCTGTCCTCTTTGTGACTACTACCTACTCAACTACACTTTCATTTTCTTTGATGATTTTAAGACATGTATCATTTTACTACCCCATCCTATCAAACATTATTCTTAGACATGTCATTATTATTGTCTATGGCCCTTTTAATACTTGCCAATTCTGGTTGACAAGAATCTTGACTCTTCTTTAACTGTAGACATGACTATATTTTGAACTTATCTATTATGTACTGTATTGACTTTCAACTCTTTAACCACATCACCCTTAAGAACCTACATTTCAACTTTATTATACATATCATTCTCCATATTTTTATTTGAATCAACTTCATAAGCCTCCACTTCTCTCCTTTCCAGAATGTTTTAGTCAAATACTGCTGCATAAAGACCTCCCCCACCTAATTACTAATTTAAAATAATAGTAGTCATTTACTTTGTTCATGAATTTGCACCAAGCATGACTCATGGAGAAAACTCATCTGAGCTTTACATGGCATACCGTGAGGCAGTGTGACTGTAAGCTGGGAGATCCCCTTGCAAACAACTCACTTGTAACCCTGGCAAGTCCATATCAGGTGCTCAGTGGGAGAACAGCTGGGATCTTGAGGACTAGGCATTTAATACTCAGACCATGCCATGGCTACCTGCCTTCTGTACAGTATAGAGGGAAGGTTCAAGAATGGATATCCTACGAAATAATCCAGAATTCACACTGTAACTCTCTTTCCACATTATTGGCTGAGACAGTAATATTTGCTCACCCATGAAACTGGAAATAGAATTGATAAAAGCAGAGACAGCATGGTATTGTATAAAGGGCATAGGGTCTTTGAAGAATATGATCTTCCATACCGACTTCCTAGTCAAAATGCGCAAATTTGCATTTTTCCTACATGCAAAACTATAAGAAGCTGCTCCATTACAGACTACAAAGTGCCATCCAATGATATTAACTCTAAGTCACAAAAGGATCTGACATCTAATACTGGTTCAGATGCTTCCCTGTTGTGGTTCTTTTTTCACAACTCTCTGCATACCATTCCTCTCCATCTAAAGACCTTAAATTAACAAGACAAACTATCTGCCTTGTAAATACCAATAAACCAATAATAGACAGGTATATGTAAGTACTAGTGTAAACACCACTGTTCAGAGTGAGAGCAACATGAGACACCAATTGCCCACTGGCTCACAACTCAAACCCAGCTGAGCATATTTTGACACAAGACTCAGGCCTGGAGGTCATTCTGTATGACTCATGACACCACCTTGTGAACTCTTGGTCTGTTCTCTGAATCATGCTTCCTTTTCCATGAAAAAGTAGCTTACATTTACAACTAAGAAGTTTTTACAGCCACTTCCTGGCTGCATGTATAAAGTTGACATTTTAAAGATTTCTACTGATTTTATATGCCTTTTCCTCTTAAGTCAAACAGCTGTAACTGTTTGAAAATTGTAAGAGCTTTTGTTGTATTAATTTATAAATCACTCTTACTCAAAGCAATACCAACAAAATGTATATATAAATATGTATGTGTGTGTATTCTACATGTTTTTAATTATTCTTCACACCTTATCCCCCATTTTAATAAATTTAACCCACTTTCCACTTCAAGGTTTTGATTCTATTGCCACTTATATTCAGAAATACCATTTTGTTAGTCCTCCCTTTCTTTGTTTTTTTTTTTTTTGTTTGTTTGTTTGTTCTTTGTCTTTTTTTGTGGTACCAGGGACTGAACTCAGGACTTTGACCTTGCCAGGCAGAGTCCTCCCTTTCTTTGAATACTCAGTCTCTCCTCAAATAAGTATTTTCATAATCTTCAAACATTTTTTACTATTCAAAAGGTGAATTATTTCCTTAATTCAGAGCACAAGTAATCTGTATATAATCTATAGTGTCACTTTATCAAAAACACATATATATTCAAGGGTTCATTCTGTATTTTACATAAGGAAATCGTATTTAAATTATATTTAGGCAGGGGCAAAACCATGCACTTATATACATAGGATGGGCAAGACAGTTGTCCCAAGAATCTCCAACAGGTTTTTCAAACTAGCAATTAATTGGTAGAATTCTTACCCTAACTATATATGCTAATATTTGTGAAGTAAGCAACTACACTGAGGATTGCATTTTACAATACTAAAGCCATGCTTGAAATGCCTGTCATTCTGGTCTTCTAGATGTGTGCTACTTCTAATGTCATACCAATGATTGCTATGCTCTTTCCCAAGTAAATGTTTGTTTAAAAAATAATAATAATAAAGAAAAAGAGACCAGAAAAAAAGTCATGGGATTATCCCACTACAATTTAGTATATGGCTAAATTCCTAAATTTCAGTGTAAAAATGAATATTTTTTCACCTTCTATAAGGATTTAAAATTAGAATATCAGTGATTGATGGAAAATGCATATTCTATATTATGCCTAAGCTATTTGATATTCAGAAAGATAGTGATGTTAAGCTCAAGGTTAACAACTTAAGTTGGTAGACCAAAAAATTAGACAAAAATAAAGGCTACAAGGATAACCAATATTTTGGCCCTAGCCCCTCAAGATCAGTGAGAACTCAGGACATAAGAAAACCTGTACTGTAACATCCTGTAACTCAGTGGTGTCCCAAATGTTCTGTACAAGGAGATTACAGGGCTACACAGGAAAGGGATCAATGATGTATAGTGTGCCTAAGGAGAATCACTGGAGAGAAAACATTATTCCAGGCTTTCACAGAGAGCAAAGTGGTCAAGCAATGGCTGTGACTCATCCAGAGGGCTGCCACTGTCAAAAGATCTACAAAATGCTATACATGATTTCAGGGTAAATCCTGAGGAGAATTGACTGACCTTGACAGATACAAAAGTTACATTTTTTATTATATATGTCTTGCTTTACCTTAGTCTTAACCATCTAGCCAAAAAGCCTAACCATGAAGTATAAAAAGTAAAACCATATTAATATGCTGAGCTAAAATCTCAAGTCAACAGCTTCCAACATTGCCAGTTCTGTTGGTAACCCACTACTATTACAGCCTATTAGGTTATGTATACAATGACTTTCACTTAGTTCAATGAGAAGAAAGATTTCTACTAATAGTGTTTATAAGCTCAGTAGAATAAATGCTTGTCTGGAAAGCACAAGGCCCTGAGTTCAGTCCCCAGTACTGCCAAAAAAAATAGTGTTTATACAAGATATCAAGTCTGCATCTTGTACTCTGAACAAATATTATGAATACAACAACATACAGTGTATTAGTTATTGTAACTGTTCCACTAGCCTGTTGTGAAACTATCTCATTGCTATTTATTTTCATTAAAATTAATAAAAAATAAAATTAAACATATTTTTAAAAAATCTAAAGAAACAAAAATAATTTGAGAGAGACGACATTACTTGACTCATTTATAATGAAGTTGTAGACTCAACCAATCCTAAAAAATTGATCTGCTAGATTTTTGCCTGCTCTAAGGCAGTTTATCAGCTCAGAAACATTTTATCTTACATTCTATCAGTTCAGAAGCATTTCTGAAAGCTATAGAAAATCAAGAAAAAATACAAGTGTATTATAATCAGTTAACAGCAACAAAGATGAAATGCTATTTGATAAGCTTCATAGTACTTCTCAAGCTAGAATATTACAAATCACTGAGAAGCTAGAAGAAATAGTTTTCACACTACAGTGATTTTTTATATCAAAGGTATTATTTATGTTTATTTAAAAAGTAAACAAAATTATCTTCATGGAACATGTTCAGTTAACTTATAAGATAAATTATATTTATTTCTTAAAATAATTTCCTTTGAGATATGATGCAGAAATCACAATGCTATTTCTGTAAGAAATGAACTATATTTTTACAATGAGGTAAAGCTCAGTACTGATAGGTTAAGACTCTGAATATTGTCTTATATGTTATATATTATTGAATCTATCATTCATTTAAATATGTGATTTCTAATAAAAGATATGCTCTAAAATTTAATACTTTTCCTCATTTAAACATGTACAAATGAACAACTTTAAATTTAAATCTTTTATTTTGAAATTTACTCAAATTAAGTTCATAAATTTTATTTTTAAAAATGGTATATAGAGCCGGGCGTGGTGGCTCACGCCTGTAATCCCAGCACTTGGGAGGCTGAGGCAGGAGGATTGGTGCGAGTTCGAGACCAGCCTGGGCTACAAAAGTGAGCGCAGGACCAGCCTCAACTGCATAGCGAGACCCTGTCTCAAAAAGACAAAAAAAAAATGGTATATAATTTAAAGTACATTTTGCTTTCTGTAAAACAAATCTTCATATAAAGAAAACAATTTTTAAATTTGAAAGGCAAACAAAAACTCTTTAATATTCATTGTAGTTATATTTTAAAGAACCTTTCTCTGATAATATGATTTGAAACAGATTTTTAAAATAGTCTAAATTCCTCATCATTCTCTTATTTTTCTGTACAGCACTTACAAACACTTAGCTGGCTTCCTCTCATTCTCTGTCCTTGTCAATCTCTTTCTACCTCTTTATTCATTTTTTACATTAGGATAATCTCAGCTATATAATTTGGGTTGAAATGGCATGCATATTTGAAACTCTTTGCCAGCTTGTCCTTGAGAAATATTGAAGCAATTTACACTTCTATATGAAAATGTGAGTCTCCATTTTCCACACTTTAAGTAAAGTTTCTTTTTAATAAGGTTTTCTTTTAAAACATGTTGAGCACTTCTCCAGTTAAATGTTTCAAAAGAAGACAATATATGAGTCAAAGTAATGTGTAAGTACTTCTCAACTCAACAATTTCACTTAACCTGAGTTGAAGCAATCACAAAATAATTTAAATATCTGTGAATTAAAATTTGGTGTAATAAAAGGAAATTTCTTTATAATGTGATATACCTCATTTAATAATTTTTTTCATTAAAGATTCTAGTGTGTTCTTATTGACTGCACATTTAATAATATGCAGCATACTGACTGCAAATATACTGCTTCCTTGTTTACTGTAGACTCATCCAGATGGATGACACTGACAACAGTTCTACAGAGCACTGTACATGGATGGTTTTAAAGTAAATCCTAAGGGGATTTGACTGACCTTGGGAGATACAAAAGTGACATGATTTGTTATTAACTTGCCCTTAACCACTCAGCAGAAAAGTTTAACCACAAGGCAAAAAAATGTAAAGCTAGATTAGTATGCTAAGCTGTAAAAGGCTTAAATCAATAGCTTACAACATTGTCAGTTTTGCCAATAACCCACAGCGATTATGGAACATTGGATTATATGTACAACTACTTTCTCCTAGTTCAATGAGAAGAAATTTTTGTACCAATATTGATTAGAAAAATTATTATGTCTACACCCTGTACGCTGTAAAACTACTAGGAGGGCAACAATATGCATTGTATCAAATATTAGGACTGTACTACTGATGTGTTTTGAAACTGTTACATTATTATTTCTTATTAAAAGTAAAATAAAATAAAGTGAGGGTGCTGTCCCCTTTGCAGTGGAGACTGAACCCCTGGGCTCGCTCACTCAGGACGAGCCACCAACCATGAAAAAAAAAAAAAAGATTTTATTATTCTTAAATATATGCACGAAGTAATCTTCACTATAAATAAAATAAAACAACTTCCATAATTGTTTTAAAAGATCTAAGGTAACTGAAATAAAGATATAATGATAAAGTGCTAAATGATTGAATAACTACTGCATCAGTTTGTGGGTCCTTTGAGAAGAGCTATGATTGACCAGCTCTTAGTGTTTATATCTATAAAACATATCCTATAATCAGTTTTAATTTGCCAATTATTCTGTTTATAAGTAGAAAGATAATAACATATATTTTCCTGAAGTTCTATGGGAAAAAGCACTCAATTCTTAGCAATATCATGACCCAAGTAACAAATATGCATATCATGCTCTATAAATTAAGTCAATAGTCGATGAGACATACACTTATGTATACATACATTTATACATTTATTTATAATTTAACACTACAAAACAATCTTA
Source organism: Myocastor coypus (assembly GCA_004027025.1). NCBI lineage: Eukaryota > Metazoa > Chordata > Mammalia > Rodentia > Myocastoridae > Myocastor > Myocastor coypus. The sequence goes on along the minus strand of PVJA010004738.1, from coordinate 62,111 downwards.
TCTAAAGCCTGAAAATTTTTACATTTAATATTTTTACATTGCTATTAAAATAAATAAAATTACCAGCACTTAAACAAGTGATAAACACTTTTACCTACTTTATTTTTAAAATTATATAATATGTGATTATATAAATTATATCATTCACAAATAACACTAAGTATATAACAATGGTAACTCTTACTTTTTAAAGAAAATTTTATGTGTTTAGTACAAGGTCTACAGGGTCTCAGTACACAGTCAGCCTCATTGTGATCCTTCTCTTTTCAGCCTCTCAAGCACTGGGATTACAGGCATGTACCACCATGCCCAGTCTCAGTTGCCTACTCAGCATGCCCTGAGGTTGGGGCCAGCACAGCATGCCTGGGATCGAGCACAATTGCTGCACCTGAGCTATCTGGCAGGCCCTCACTGGGTCTTTCTTGTAGTGCGAAGTATAGAACCCAGAGTGTTCCACCACTGTGCTGTATCCTCCACTCTTTTTGTGTGTTTGTTTGTTTTCATCGGGCCAGGGTTTCCCTAAGAAGGCCATAATGGCCTTGAACAAATTTAGATTCTTTCTTGGGTTCCCTGGTAGTTAGGACAACAGGAATGTGTTGCTATGCTTAGTTTGTCACTGTATCTTTTTAATATTTTTTTTAACAAACCAAAGGACTTAACATTAGTTTTCTAGAAAAAGTTAGATGCTATTACAAATGATAAATGGAAATGGGCTGTTGTTATTTTATAGGCAAAAATTGCATTACTATCTATATCTTAAAAGAATCAGGAATTATCATGTTAATCAATAAAAAAACCAATCTAGGTAAAAATACTTAAAATATGAATTCATTTAGATAGTTGATGATATCATGTTTTAAAATCTTTTCTTTTATTTAATCAATTTAACAGAGGAGAAAAGAAAGTCAATCTTCAACTAAATATAGATATTAAGTGAGTTGGCCTTGAGCATCTATTAAATATATGTTAGATTCACATTTTGCATTTCATGTCTTAAGATAAAAGATTAAATTTAAAATAATGAACAAATCTATAATTACTTTATCTGTTTATATCAGGGCAAATCAAATTTCATACATCATAGTATCAGATAATTGCTTACGAAATCCATATGGTTTTATCTAAAGTGTTGATTATAGTGGAATACGAGATTTCTGATATCATTTCTTTGAAATAAGGACTATATTAAGATTCAGGAGGCACATTTGATCGATTACTAGAATTAACCAATATGATAAATTCTTTTCATTTAGCAAGGTGGATGCTCTGTAGTTGTATAGTGTCTGACAGTCACTACATCTTTGACTCACAAAAATTTCTGTCTTTATGATGAAAATATTCCTTTTTCCTCCCAGTGTCTTTTAGAAGCTATTGTTGAATTAACATAAAAAAGCGCATTTCAAATTATTATAAGATTTTATACTTAAGATCTAAGGATTTTCAGAGATCCTGAAAATGACTTTGAAAGACAGTCTTGTTAATTTTTGCATTGTTATGAAAGGCAAGTAGGTAATAAATATTATCTCAACTTTGAAAGGTAGAAACCAATAGAAAAATCTGCAAATTCATAATTCCTGGTTTAAATACTGAAGTAACAGAAAGCCACAGAACCAATCCTGGCTCCTCTTCCTCTTCCTCTTCCTCCTCTTCCTCTTCCTCTTCCTCTTCCTCTTCCTCTTCTTCTTCTTCTTCTTCTTCTTTTTCTTCTTCTTCTTTTTCTTCTTCTTTTTCTTCTTCTTCTTCTTCTTCTTCTTCTTCTTCTTCTTCTTCTTCTTCTTCTTCTTCTTCTTCTTCTTCTTCTTCTTCTTCTTCTTCTTCTTTTTCTTCTTCTTCTTCAATGTATTTAGTATAGGGTTGACACTACATAGATAAGACTCATAGTGATCCTTCCTGTTTTCAGCCTCCAATGCACTGGGATTACAGGTGAACACCACCACACTCAGTCTCAATCACCATCTCAGTGCATGCCTGGGCCCAAGCCTGCACTGCATGCCGGGGATTGAACCCCCGACCCCTGTACCTGCCTGAGCAGATGGTTGAATCCGCTGAATTATCTGGCCAGCCCTCTTAACCTTCTATTACATATTCTACCCACATGCCTCTTTATCCACAGAACAGTAAAGACAGAGAGGGGGGTAGACAAACTGGGAAACTGTGAAGCTTAACACAATTTACTTCAAAAGAATGTGGTATGGATATTTAGTTGTTATGTAATTGACTGTGCCTATCTATATTAGAACCTCAATGATTTCATTTCCCTGCACCACATGCTAAGTGTAGTCAGGTACAGACTAGAAAACAAAGCCAAAATTTGACAAATAGTGGTGCAGTAGGTCCAAGGAAGAAAAAGAAAAGAAGTAGAGCTAACTTTTAGCTTAAAATGGAGCTTCAAGTTGGCAATATGCCTGGTTCTTAAAAAGAAAAACAAAAAACAATATAAAACAAAGCAAGCTTCCATAGAGATAGTGCTCATCAAGTGTTCTTATTTGCTTTACAAGTAATCTCCTGCTATGGTTTCTTATTATAAACTGCGGGAGCAGCTGGGGAGATGACTCAGCAGAATAAGCACTTGCCTGGCAAGTGCAGGGTCCTGAGTTCAATTCCTGATACCACACACACACACACACACACACACACACACACACAAAACTGGAGGAAATTTTCTTTATGGTATTCACTTTCTCACTTTATATGCTCATAAAGGTTCATGCAGCAACTTATTTAGTGGTAATACATTTGAAAATTCCTGATGACTACTGCTCCTATTTTCCAGCTTTCCTATGTGCAATGGCATGCTAACTGATTTGTCTTCATTTCCAAGGAAAGTTGTTACACTTGCTTTAAAATCAAGAATACTAATAGGTAAACAAATTCTGATTTTAAAATTCAAAATTATTTTTGGAATTTTAAGCATCAAATAATTAGTTAGTTTTTATATTACATGATTTCTTTCTTAAAGAAATTTGTTGATTAAAATAGATGATTTCTTGATTTTTGAGAAAGATAAAAATAATTCTAGTTAGCTCTGTAGCACAATTGCTTGCCTAGCAAGTGCAAGGTCATGAGTTTGAACTCCGGTCCTGCCAAAAAAAAAAAAAGTACCACATAATAGGCATGATATGTTTCTTATATAGTATTGATTTCCTACATTAGGGTAAAGCATTTTCACCTCTAAAACCTTCTGCATATTAAGAATTCAGGCTTTCTCCCTAAGAATGCTAGAGATTTTATTAGCTTCAGTGAAATCGTTAAGATGGTCTTCAGTAAAATTAAGAAACGTAAAATCCCAAACAAACCTTTTTAAATGTGAAAGCACTTAAAAATTAGACTCTTTCAGTTATTACTTTTTAACTTTTTGTCTTATCTACTTTAAAGAGGTAAAGGTAATGTTAAATATAAGTTTGCCATCATCTGTTATTTTTTTACCATCATTTATCAAGCTTTTACTCATAACCTTAACAAGAAGATCTAAACTTACCTGGCCCATCTGTCATTTTTTCTGGGCACCGTGGAGCTGCACTAAGGAAAGAGGCATGTTTTCTTTCAGCTACCAAGCTTCGAGGTGGCATGTACTTGTGTTTAACTTGAGACATTTCATATGATTTTTGGACATCATAGCTGCCTGGGGCTGGAATAATCTAGAATAAATTTCAAATAGATGAGCATAAGTAAACTTCATATGAAAGTGTTCAGATAGATAAATAGATAAATAGATAGATACTGAGGAGTGATTTAATAGAAAAGTATGAAGTTTTCTTTAATTAACCATTAAAAACATTTTTAAAAGAATATTCTCAAATCGTCTATATCCTCACAATAAAAGTATAAACATACCTGTCAAAAATTAAGGAAAATAAACAGAATTATGAAATTCAGGACCAAATTCTTTGTACAATATAGGCATCCTAATATTGATCAAACTGTTTCAAATTTAATAACAAAATTCAGATTATCTCAATGAAAACTTTTAAAATGCATATTCCTCAAATTATTTGAAGATAACTTTATTTTGAAATCTTTTCACTTATATCATGTATAAAAACCAAACATTTAAATTGCTTCTTGGTAGACAGAAGATTGCTAAACTTCCTAGGTTTCAACTATCTGCTGCTTACTAACTGTGGGACCTTTAGGAAACCACTTAACTTTTGTCATGCTCTGTTTCTCTTCCTTAAAGTGAAAAAAAAATGATAGAAGTTTTGTTCTAGACTTTCTGTTCATGTGGTAAGATTATTATGAGGATTGAGCTAAAGTGAGTAGAATATTTACATTAGTACTGGAGCTACAGAAGTGTTAGCTGATATTATTCTAGAAAAAATAGTTTCATTCCAAAAAAAAAGAAGTTAAACAAACAAGTTTATTTTTGTTTTTGGTTTTTACACTGTGGCTGGCTCAGCCTGCCCTGGGGTGAGGCTGGCACAGCATGCAGTGCTGAGGATCGAACTATGGTTCTTGCTTGCCTAAGCAGGTGCTTTAGACCACTGAGCTATCTCGCCGGCCCTTAAACAAACAAGTTTGGGGCTAACAGCAAAAGATTTTGAAATTTAAAGTCTGTCAAAGATATTTAGATACTAAGAGAGTATACTAGTGAAGTCCATGTACAACTATACTTCCTCTTTTTATATCCATATTATCATTTTCAAATATATACTAATATTGTCTTCCCTATCTTTCATTTACTTATTTTTTGTTTGTTTTGATGTAAGGTCTCACTACACAGTTCAGACTAATTGTGATCCTCCTGTCTCAGCTGCCCCAGAACTGATATTACAAGTGAGCATCCCCAAGCTGGCTTTTGGTGACAGCAAGGCACACCTGGGTTTCCAGGGCCCACACAGCATGCGGTACTGGGGATCAAACTCAGGACCTTGCACTTGTCAGGCAGGCACTTATGCCACTGAGCTACCTCCCCAGCCCTTATGTTCCATTTCTAAAGAGTCACTAGATAAAGTAAGAGTATTGATAATGACAGAGTAGGAGAATCTTACATGAAACCTCACAGTGCAGGTCAAATGCCAAATGTCATATGTAATGCTACTAAGAAATGCCAGAGTCTGCTTTCTTCTTGCCTACCTCAGGAATATATAATTGGCTCAAGATAAGAATAGACGGAGAACCTCTGGATCTTTTCCTGATGCCTATGTGATATGACAGATGAATGAAGAAGAAGGTATAAAATTACAGAGAAACAATATGCCCATAATACTCGGGCCAGCTCTGGGAATATATTGTTAAGCCAACTACACATTTTACCTTTCTTATCTACTCCAATTATTTGTCTGACCCCCCCCTTAACAATCCACTTGATATTACTATTCTTTCTTTATTTTTTCAGACTAGATATGATTGCTAGGTGAAACTACTGCCACACATAAATGATTTCCAAAAAGTCATACAGAAGTAACTACACTAGTAATCAGTTTCCTTTAACAACAATCTGTGCTCACTTAGAAAAGTTAAACTTGTAGTTTTAAATTCTAACATATTCACGAGGTCTCCTCTCTATTGAACATATATCATCTTTGCTCATACTATGTCCTTCTGTAGCATATTTACACTTCCATGAAAATTTATCTCATCTATCTTACTGATGTTACTAAACTTTTCTTCCTTATCTATACTTTACATTTTATCACTGGACATGGTAGTACATGCCTGTAATCCCAGAACTCAGGAGACAGAAGCAGGAGGTTCATTGCAACTTAGAGACCAGCCTGGGCTACAAAGTGAGCTTAAGGCCAGCCTAAACTGTACAGAAAGACCACATCTCAAAAAGACAACAACAACAAATATATTTTATCTGATCAAGAGATTAATACTCTATAAATACTCCAGGCTAAAGTTTAGTAAGATAATGTTAATCTTTTTAAACTTATTCTACTAGCAACAAGAAATATATATATATATATATATATATATATATATATATATATATATATATATATATGGTACTTTGTCAAGGGAAAATAATATCTCCAGATGAGATCATCAAATTTCTGCTGGTGATTCTTTAAACCTCAAAGAACACAGGAAAAAGACATGAAAAAATGGGTATAACAGACATTTCTTACTTTTTTCCTTGTATCCACCATGTGAATCTTTAACTATATTTAGGAATTTTACATATTATGCAGTAGAATCTGTGTTCCAACATAAAAGCTAAAAATATCTAACTATGGCTCTCATCTTCCTAGTTTCATTTTTCAAATTAGTACACAAATCTAGACCCTGGGCTTAAATACTAGCCCCTAAACTATCAACCAGTTGCTCAAAGAAACTCAAAACATTACAAGTTTCACTCTAATAAAAGGAAAAGTGGGCTGCCACTGTAGACTCTCCCACATCTAATCCTCAGAGAAGCTTTTCAGACTCCCAAACCTCTGATCCTTGCATAATAAATCACTTGAATGATTATATGTATATTTTGTGGAGTTTCTGTTTTAGAGAGCTCTAAAAAATATATTTTTACCCCAACTTTCCCATCTATTTACAATATTCTCATTTGTCAAGAAATGCTTTCATTTTTCTTCATCTTTTTCCTCTATATCTAAAACTCATCAGCCAGGCGTGGCGGCTCACGCCTGTAATCCCAGCACTTGGGAGGCTGAGGCAGGAGGATCATTGTGAGTTCGAGACCAGCCTGGGCTACAAAAGTGAGCTCAAAGCCAGCCTGAACTGCACAGTGAGACACCCTGTCTCAAAAAAAAAAAAAAAAAAAAAAAAAAAAACACCTCATCAACACTATATAAATTCTATTTTTTTATCTTGTAACTTTCTTTCTTTTACTACAAAATTATCCAGATACTGCAGCCTAAAATCCTTACTACTGAATGAGTAAAGAAATCGATCAGTACCTGCTTGAAAGTCTTTCCTCCCACATTAAGCCTTGTTGCTAAATCTTCTAAGAGTTAAGACATGGTATATCTTGCAAGTACTTTTAACTGATACAGTGTATAAATTTACTTCACATACATGCAATTCTATGTTGAATGTGTATTGTGCAAGGGCTATTTGAGTGCTGCTTTCTATAAAGATTCATAGAGTCCATATCATTTATAATCTGAACAAATAGTGTATCTGCATATATCCAACCAAATTTTTATTGATGACCTTAACAAAATCATTGTAGTATGCCTCCAGGTAGTTAAATTTGAATAATATTTCATGTGAGATGTATTTCTTTCTCTGTCAAAAAATAAACTTTCGGGGTCAGGCATGGTGGTGCACACCTGTAATCCCAGCACTCGGGAGGCTGAGGCAGGAGGATCGGTATGAGTTCGAGACCAGCCTGGGCTACAAAAGTGAGCTCAAGGCCAGCCAGAACTGCATAGTGAGACCCTGTCTCAAAAAGACAAAAAATTTGAAAAATAAACTTTCATCTATTTAGAATTTTTAAAATTTTTATCATTAAAGGACTGGCCAGATAACTCAGCATACTAAAATGCCCACTTAAGCAGACATAGGGACTGGGGTTCAATCACCAGAGTGGCATGTGGTCCCACACACAGAGTATACTTAGATGGTGATTGAGACTGGGCATGGTGACCCACACCTATAATCCCAGCACTATGAGTCGAATTTGTGCAGTGAGACCCTGTAGATCCTGTACTAAATACATTAAAAATAAATAAATAAAAATTTATTATTATATGTTTGTAATATAATGATTACATTCAACTGGGGTCTGATAAATACATACATCGCATCTTGATCATTTAATGCCCCTGCTCCCACCTGCACCTACTCTGATGTCTTCCTTTTATTTACTTCCCATCTCTACAGGTTCAATCTCCCTTTTTCTTAACATAGGTCTTTTATTTGGCTCTTACATTACTTATATTTTGGGTCTCTCGTATTAGAGAAACTATGCAATATTTTCACCTTTTGTGACTTGTTTCACTTAGCAGTATGATCTCAAAAGCCACCCATTTATCTACAAAGAACTCGTTTCTTCTTTATGGCTGAATACATGCCACATTTTATTTATCTGTTTACCTACTGATGGGCACAGATGTAGTTTCCACCATTTAGGTATTCTGACTTCTGGTACTATAAACATGAGCATGAATGTATCACTAAAATATGAGGCCCTAGATCATTCAGGAAGATAATTAGAAGGGGGTGGTGAATTTCCAACTAGAAGGCCACTGGTTATACCCAGGTGAACTAAATTAGCATGGTGCCGCTTGTGAGAGGCACACCTGAGGATTGTTGCTGGCAGCATAAGAGGTAGAACTAGAGAACTTGTAGGGAGGCTGTTAAGGAAGCTGTTAGGAAGCTGTTCGAGCTGCTGGAAGCTGTTGGTTCTCTTGAGGTATTCTGCTAGAAAACTATGTCATGCTGGCCTTCTCGAACTTGGCATGTGAGATCTCATTGTTACTAAGAATAAGTAACAACTGTTACTAATTGTTACTAAGAATAAGTAATAAGCTCCTTTGGGGAGCTTTGGTCATCATCTTGAACATCGTTTCCTGACTCCAGAGGGCAAGATGGTGCACTGCTCAGTCTCCTGAAGAAGACTGTCACGTTGGATTTCTTGATGAAAACTCAGCTGTCCTCATCATCACAGGCACTCAGGACCTCACTGTTGCTGATGATGGCTGTGGTACTTTTTGGGGGGCCTGTAGTGGTTGATACATTGTGTCAACTTGGCTGGATGCCTGGAGGTCAATACATTTTATTAATTTGGCTGCATTGCCTGGCTGTTCCACAGTGTGAACCAGCAGACTCATCAGCTGTGCTAGATTGGACCGTTCAGCCTTCCACTGACTCTGGGACTGGCACATCTTGTGTTATATCTGTTCCTTGTATTATATCTGTTCCTCTAGTAAAACCCTGACTACAACACTTACCTTGAACAGTGCTTCCTGACTCTAGTCTGCTAACACAGATCCTTAATCCCACTGGCATAGACTTTTCAGCTTCCACCACTGATCTTTTGGCCTTCCCAGCACAGATTTGTGAAGAGAGCCTAAATAAGACATTGCCATGGGCTCTAGACCTCCAGTTAGGCTTGGGGGAGACACTGTCATAAGCTCTAAGTTTTTAGCTGGACATATGCAAAATATTAGGATCTGGGACCTCAGCTAGATTCTTTGGTCTTTAGTATGTGGACAGATTTCCTGCACTCTTTGTATATGATTCTTTGAGTGATTGATTATAGGATAATCTCAGAAATCTGTCCTGTATCATATTGTTCTCCTTGCAAAACCCCAAACTATGACAAGGGTAACAGCTGGCTCAAATGGAGATTCTACTTTTTGCTTTTTTTTTTTTTAAAGAATTTTTTATTTTATTTATTATTTTTATTCTTGTTTCAGAACCTTTGTTTATTCACTCATCTTTATGGCCACCTCAGCCCACCCCGAGGGCAGGGCTGGCACAGCATGTGGTGCCGGGGATCGAACCACGGTCCCTGAAGCTGCCCAAGCTTCCCCAAGCAGGCGCTTTAGACCACTGAGCCATCCCGCCAGGCCCCCTACTTTGCTTTTTGATGAATTTCCATATTGATATCCACAGGGGTTGTACTAGTTTACATTCCTATCTACAATACACAATACAGAACAGTTCCTTTACCCTACAACCTCACCAGCAACTTTTGAGCCCTTTATATGGACAGTCTTACTGGAGTTTTGATTTGTTTCATTCTGTAACAGTTGCCAATGCTGAACATTTTATCATGTATTTGCTCTCTACTTGTATTTCTTCTGAAATTTATTTGAATTACTTATGTTTTGTGGTCTAATTGCTTTTGAGTTGTTTGTATACTCTATACATCAGGTCCTTTTCTGAGGAGTAGCTAGCAAATTTTTTCCCTGTTCTTTCATCTGACTCTTCACTCTACTGGTTGTTTCTATTGTAGTATAGAAGCTTCTAATTTTATATCATATTTCTTGATTCTTGGTCTTATTTCTTGTGTGATTAGAGTTCTGTTAGAAAGACTGTACCTATGCCTATGGATACAAGACTTGTAGTGAGTGCTTCTGGTTTTCTATATAGATCTCTGATCCACTTTGATTTTATTTTAGTACCAAGTAAGAGATAGTGAATCAATATTCATTCTTTGGCATGTGGACAACCAGTTTTCCCATCAATAAAGGAGCTATCTTTAGTCCTTTTGAGCTCAGAACCTTGCACTTGCCAGGCAGGGGCTTATGGCACTGAGCTATCTCTCTGAACCTCCCAATATTTATTGATACCTTTATCAAAAATCAGATGGTTGAGGGGCCAGGGAGATGCTCAAGAGAATAAGTGCTTGCCTGGCAAGTGCAAGGTCTTGAGTTCAATCCCCAGTACAACCAAAAAAAAATTTAAAAAAGCAAATGGTTGAGAGTGCTTGTTGTTGTTTCTGAATCTTATATTCTGTGATTGCTGCATGTCTTCTCTTATGAAGTGATCATGTTGTTTTCACAAATGTAGCTTCATAGTTGTTGTGATTTATGTCTAGTTGTCCCCCCCAAAGCCTCATGTAGTCATGCAGCAAGGACTTCTATAGACTGAGACATGACTCATAAGTCACTGGGATTATGTATTTTAATATTGATGGGATTATGGTCTGAGTACTTCTGGGATTATAGGTGTAGCCTAAAGTGGATAGGCTGAGGCAGAGAGCCTGAATGTAATATAAAGAGAGACAGACTAGAGCTGTTGCTCTCTGCTCCCCCTGGTTAGTCAGTTGTCTCTGTCACAGTTGTTGCTGTTCTGCTGCCATGAACTGGATGCTCTCTGCCATGTGCCTCTCAGCCCTAGACCAGCTGAATATGCACTGAAACCTCCAGTAACAATAAACCTTTCCTTCCTTCATTTTTAGTGTCGGGTATTTTGTTCCAGCAACGAGAGAGGAGTAACTAAGATAGAATTTGGTACCAGAGAAGTGGCGTCATTGCTGTGACTAACCTGACCATGTGGATTACAAGCTTTTGGGAGTGGCTTACAGGAAGATTTAGGAAAGGTTCAGAGATGTCGGCTACAAGCAAAGCAAAGGAACAGCTTTGGCTAATCTGCAGGGGAGATTATGGTCAGAGCTCAGACCAGAAGACTGACTTGAAGCCTGGGTGTAAAGAATGGCTTATGAGCAGAGATTGGAAATGTTTGGAGAGGTCCTCTACTTATTAAGATCTGGAAAAGCTTCAGCTGTTCAGTAAGGGAGATTCTGCTCAGAGCTTAGACCACAAGGCTGACAGAAGTCCTGCCTGTAAACACCAGGATGAGGAGGTTTCTGCTGGAAAAATGTACAGCATTGGTCATTGGACTCCAGATCATTTGTGCTACGGATTGGATGAAAGTCTGTCGGACTCTTGCTCATGCCTAGAGACTTTGACTAAAACTGAGATTAAACATGGCAGACTAATTAATCTTTCAAGAGATATTTCAAAGCAGCAAACTATTGGGATGGTGGCATGCTTGTTATTGGTGGCTTTTAGCCAGATTTATGTTGTAAATCAAGATCAAAGAGTCAAGCAGGATGATTTAAAATGTGAGTTTGGCCAGGAAGGAAGCACCAGGAGAGCTGTGGACTGCAAAGATGAAGCTAAAAGGACCTTCACTGCTGGGAAGGAACCAGAGAATTAAAAGGATGGCCTGAGGGCATCACAAGAGGTGGCAGCTCTCCACCCCAGAATTGTAAAGGAATTTCGTCTCGCCTTGAGATGAAAGACACAGAGACCCAAGTACCAGAATGGCAGCAGTGGCCAAACCAGGTTACAAAATGGTGCTGGCATGGAGAATTCGTTCCTCAGAATCAAGGCCAGAGTGTTCATCGGTTCAGGCACTAAACCCCTACAATCAAGAGAGAAGGAAGGCCTGGCTACTGCTCTAGCTGGCAGCAACCCTTGGCATCATCCACATAGGTGTATGCAGAATGCAAGAGTTCTGAGGTTAAGAAGGCTTCCACCTTGATTTCAGAAGAAGGCCTGGGAGGCCAGGCAGTGTGCCCCTGACAGGGCATTGTGTGAATCAGAGTGAGATTGTTCAGTTGAAACCCCAGAAGTTTGGAAAAGCTGGGAATATGGATTGTGCAAAGAGGGAGCAAAGACACCCTAAGAGAGAAGCCATGGGAATTACCACCAAGAGTGCCATAGGAGCGGAGTTGCATGATGCTCTCACAACTCAGTGCAGACTGTTTCGAATGCTCCAGTTGGAACTATGAGATTTAATGTTTACCCTGCTGGATTTTGGGCATGTGTTGGTCCTAGTGTTTTGTATTACCCTATTGTTTGCAACTTTTCAAACTGTAATGTTTATCTTATGCCTTTGAATATTGGATATGTTTAACTTTTCTATTGTACAGGGGCTCACAGTTGAGAGTTTGCCTTGGATCTTGGAATGACACTTGGGATTTGGACTTTTCAGCAATGCTGAATCTGTTGGAACTTTGTCAACTCTTCAAGATGGACTAAAATGTCTTTTGCACAAAGGCATATACATGAGACTTTGGGGGTCCAGGCACGGAATATTATGATTTATGTCTAGTTGTCCCCCTAAAGCCTCATGCAGTCACGGGGCAGGGACTTCTATAGAGACTTGACTCATGAGTCACTGGGATAGTTTTAATACTGATGGGATTATGGTCTGAGTACTTCTGGGATTATGAGTGTAGCCTAAAGTGGATAGGCTGAGGTGGAGAGCCTGAATGTAATATGAAGAGAGACAGAGAGACAGACTAGAGCTGTTGCTCTCTGCTCTTCTGGTTGGTTGGTTGCCTCTGTCACGATTGTTGCTGTTCCACCACCACGAACTGGATGCTCTATGCCATGTGCCTCTCAGTCTTGGGCCAGCTGAATATGGACTGAAACCTCCAGTAACTGTGAGCTAATAAACCTTTCCTTCCTTCCTTTTGAGTGTCAGGTTTTTGTCCACAGCAATGAGAGGAGAGTAACTAGGACAATATTATAACTTGAAGTCTTGGATTTTAAGGCCTCTTACCCTATTCTTGTTGTCCAGTATTGCTTTTGCTTGTTTTATTTTATTATTTTTTAAATGTAGTTAGTAGAAGGTCTGCAGGGTCTCACTACACAGATTGGACTTTTAGTGATTCTCCTGTTTTTAGCCTCTCAAGGCTAGGATTACAGGCTTCCACCACTGTGCCCAGTCTCATTCACCATTTCAGCGCACCCTGGGAGCACCGCTAGCACAGCAGGCCAGAGATCAAACCTTTAGCCATGTGTCTGCCTAAGCAGGTGCTTTAGCTATTTTAGATCACTTCCAGTTCTCTATACATTTTGAAATTATTTTTTCTACTTCTGGAAGGAAAAATGCTGATATTTAATGAGAATTGAATTAAATCTACATACAATCTTAGGTAATATTTACATCTTGATATTCTTCCTAACCAAGTAAGTGTTTTTCCACCATTTTCTAATATCCTCTCAATCTAATTTTGCCTAACAGTATAAGTACTTAGTGATTTTTGAAGTTATTGTGAATGTTTTGCTGAACTCTTTCTTAGAAATGTCATACTTAGAGTATAGGATTAGTATTGATTTTTGTGTGTTTATTTTACATCTTAGCACTTTACTGAATTTATTAGGTCTAAGAATCTTCTGGTGAATGTTTTGGATCCTCTATATAAGGATTCTTGTCATATGCAAATAAGTATAATTTGACTTCTTCCATTCCTACTCAAATCCTGTTTCCTTTTTTTGCCTTGCCTAGTTATTCTGGTTAAAGTTTCAATACTATGTTTAACAGGAATAGTGATAGTGGACATCTGGCTCCATTCCTGATATTAATGAGAATGCTGAGTTTTTCCATTTGCAGGATGTTGGCAATAGGTTTGCCATGAGTGGATTTTATTGTGTTGAGATAAAGTTCTGTTATACCAATTTCTATTAAAGTTTTATGAATTGATGCTGGTTTTGTCAAAAGACTTTTCTGCCTCTATTGAGAGGATCAGAAGTAATTTTTACCTTACTTCTGTTTGTGTGATGTACTACATTCTACAGATTTACATGTGTTGAATCACACTTGCATCCCTGTGATAAATTAAATTGGCCATGAAGTATGATCATTTTAATCATTTGTTGTATTCTTTCTGTAAGTATCTTGTCAAGGATTTTTCTATCTATGTTTGTTTGTTTAAAAACTGTTTTATAAGCCAGGCATGGTGGCTCACACCTGTAATCCCAGCACTCGGGAGGCTGAGGCAGGAGGATTGGTGCAAGTTCGAGACCAGCCTGGGTTACAAAAGTGAGCTCAAGTCCAGCCTGAACTGCATAGCAAGACCCTGTCTCAAAAAAAGACCAAAAAAAAAAAAAAAAGACCTTTTTTATAGCTAGATATAGTGGCACATCATTGTAATCCCAGAACTCAGGAGGCTAAGGCAGGATTGCTATGAGTATGAGACAAGCCTGAGCTACATAACCAAGTTGGCCAACCTGCACTATATAAGAGATCTTTCCTTAAAAAAAAAAAAAACTTTTTCTGTAGTGTTGCTACTGTTGTTGTTTCTGTTAAGTCCTTATCCTGTTTGGGTAGCACAGTGCCACTCTAAATTTAAGAAATTAATTTGGCAATATTTGGTAATGGTGAAACCATGAAGGTCCTACTCTTTTCTTAGTTTGTAGAAATTTTTATAGTTCTGGCTCAATTTAATTGCTTATTACTAAGCTGTTTACAGATTTATATCTTTGCACAACTTAAGTAATTCATTTTAATTTAGGAATTCACCAATTTCTTCTAGGTTCTTCAATGTATTAAAATGCAAATTTTCAAATAGTAACTTGTACTCCTCTGGATTTCAGAGCTGTCAGGTATGATTTCTCCTTTTTCCACTTATAAATGCATTTTCTTCCTTTTTTTTTTTTTTTTTGTAAGTTTGACTAAGGACTTGTCTATTTTATGTTTTATAAGAAATGATTCTTTGATTCATTAATTTTATATTTTTTCCAATCTGATTAATTTCCTAATTTCATAATTTTCTTGCTTGCACAAGGCTCTAGTTTTATAATATAAAATATTTCCAATATTTTAAGGATAAATACTATGGGAAGAAAGCCACACACCTAATATCTAAAATTCCTTCTAATACTTTCCTTTTAAAATAAAGGGAAAAGTCAAGCACTTAAATAAGAATGTGAAAAAATTTAAAAGAGAGGATAATTGTTACTAATATAAAAAGCATATAATTCCCATTTCTCATTCAGTTGCATAAAATTTCAAGGAAACTCGTGCTATAGGAAAGAAAAATTCCCAGCAAAATGAAGTGAACATAAAAGCAAAGACTAATGACTTCTGTGGCTATATAGATGACCTTTAATCATCAAGTATTATTCTATTTTCCCCTCTTGTCACTACAGTGCTGTATTTTAAATAATATTTTCATTCTACAAATTTGAAATATAAAGCAATAAGTGAAGTCCTCCCACCAACCTTCTGTCTTAAATTTACTTTTTTTTTTCTTTTCTATTTTTTTTTTCTTTTTTTTTTTCCGTACTAGGGATTGAACTCAGGACCCTGTGTTTGCCAGGCAAGTGTTTATTCTACTGAGCTATCTCCCCAGCCCACCAATTTACTTACTTTTGTAATTTTTTAAGTAGATTAATGGATACTAAATGTGTATAATTTTTTGCATATTAATATGCACTGTGAAATCATTACCACAGTCAAGCTGATATTCATCACTTCACAAAATTATGTTGTGAGTCATGTGATGAAAACACTTAAGATCTATTCTCCTAGGAAAATTCAAATATAAAATTTATTAGCTATAAATATATTAGCTATAGTATATTAGCTATCCATACTGATAACCACTGCTACATACTTTGACCAGCACCTCTCCAATTCCCCCACCCCTCATCTACTAATAGTTGCTTTTCTATGTTATGTTCCTGAGTTCAGTTGTTCAGATTTATGTGTAAATGTGTCTGTATGTAATTGTCTTCCTGAGTCTAGCTTCTTTAACATAGTATAATTAGTTTCATGCATGATACTACAGATGATAGGATTTCCTTATTTTTAAAGAACTGAGACACATACACTTGTTGTTTTCATTTACTTATCCTTCCATTTTTTGGCTATTATAAATGTGTTACATTAAACATGACTGTGCAGATATCTCTTATAGATATTAATTTTATTTTGATTTTTTATATATAATCAGAAATAGGATTGATGGATTATATCACAGTTTTATTTTTAAGTTTTTGAAGAACCTCTTAAAAAAACTCATTTCCATAATAAGGATTCTTTTTCCCAATACCCTTACCAACACTGTTATCACTTTTTGTAAATAACAGTCTTTCTAATAGGCATAATGTGACAGCTCATTATGCTTTGTGTTTTTCTGATAATAAACGATGTTATACACCTATTCAAATGACTGCTAAAATATGGCATGTCCTACTTGTCAAAGTGAGTATTTCACCAATTTTGTAAAGTTATTGGTGTGGTTTTTGGTGTATATGAGGGCATTTTGTTTTGCTATAAGATTGTATAGACAAATTTTGGATCATTATCCCGTATCAAAAATAAATTCATAAATACATTCTTCTATTCCATATATTACCTTTTCATTTTGTTGATTATTCTCTTTCCTAAGTAAAATATGGCATGATACATCACATTTTTAAATTTTACTTTGATGTGCATATTTTGCATTCCTTATCCAAATAATCATTACAAAATGTACTGTTGTAGAGATTTTTATTGTCTTCTAGGAGTTAAATGATTTCCAGTCTTAAATTTAAAGTTCTAATCCATTTACATTTATTTCTATACATAGTTTTAACCTATAGGTTCAACTTCATCCTTCATATGTAAATGATAATTTATCCTAGCAATAATTATAAAAGATACTATACTTTTCAATGCTGCATATACTTGGAACACTCTTAAATCTTTGTAAATAATTAGTAGATCAAGAGTCATGGCTTTCTTATTGAATTTTCTACTGAGCTATACTATATTTCTTGATTACTATACATTTATTATGTAATTTGAAATGAAAAATTTGAGCATTCATCCTTGTTCATCTGGATCAGATTGTTCTTACTCTTCAAGGCCTTTAAGGGATCAACGAATATTATAATTTCTTTTCCATTTTGGTGAAAATGTCATTGGAATTTGATAAGAATGACATTGAATCTTTAGATTAACTTAGATGATACACAAATTTTAACATTAATTCTTTGGACCTACAAACAAGGAATATTTTTCATTTATTTATATTTTCTTCAATTTATTTCATCAATGTTTGACACTTAAAAGTGTATACATCACTCACATTTTTGCTTAAAATGATTAAGTTGTTCTGTATACACGTACCAATTCCCTATGATGAATGTAATAATATGTACTACATACATGTGCTAGTAAAAACTTTTTTAAATACTTTGTTTCCTAACCTATGAAATATCTGGAAAATATTTGTAACTGCTTAAAAACAATGTATATTTTGTTGCAACTTAATGGAGTATATGACCGTTTTTTATTTATGGCATCACTGTTGTCTACTCTTTTTCTTACTTCTTTTTCATCTAGATGACTTATACAATGACGAAGGTATTCAGCAGTATGAGTTTTGAAGTCTCTCACTATTATTGTATTGCCATCTTCTTTTATATCAAGTGTGTCATTGTTTGCTTTATATATTTAGGTACTCAAATATTACACTTATGTAGTAACAATGTAATATCTACTTAGTGAATTGACCTCATATCAATATGTTACAGTATCTTTGGTCTCTTATGGCACCTTCTGACTTAGAGTCATTTTGGACTCATATAATTAACCTTACTCTCTCTCAGTTGCCATTTTCTTTTTTTTTTTTCTTTTTCAGTTGCCATTTTCTAGGACAATTTTTTCCATTCTCTTTTTTTCTAGAATATATGTATGCATAAAACACAAGTGTTCCTCTCGTAGGCAGCAAACACCTTGTCCATTTTTATCCATTTATCTGCCTTCCACAACTTCTGACTGGAGACTGAATCTATTTACACTTAAAGTCATTATAGTTAAGTATAGATTATTGTAATTAGTAATTCTCCAGTTATTGACACCAGTAATCATAACGGACTTTACATTTTTGTTTTCTCTCTACACTTCGTTTTTATTTCAAAATTTATATTCAAATATTGTGTAACCATTAAGTTATTTTAGCTATTATAACTTTTAATTTATTTTAAACTTTGCATGAGAGTTTGAAAATAATTTATATGTCACCCTTTCAGTGTTAGAATAGTCTTAATTTCACAATATGTAGTGAGTGTAGTACTCTTGTATACTACTGGTTAATTTTCATTTTAGGTTAAAGAAATTCCTGTAGTATATTAGGTCCAATGGTGAAAAATTCCTCAATTTTTTGTCTAAAATGCTTTATTTCTGATTAACTTCTCAAGGATAACTTCATTGAATAAAGAACTCCTGTGTGGGTAGGATATTTTTTCTTATGCACTTGAACATATCATCCTGCTCTCCTGTCTTGCAAAGTTTCTTCTGACAAAGCTGTTGATCTATAGGAGGTTTCCTTGTATTTGAGTATTTGCTTTTTCATAAAATTGTTTCAAAATAACTTATTTGACAGTATGATTAAATATTTTTAAGAAATATTTCTCAAATATGAATTTAACATTCTTTGGCACCACTGAGCCTCATATGCCTGGATGTACTTATCTTTTTCAAGATTTGAACATTGTTCAGCTCATATTTCCCTTATTCATATATTTATTCATTCATTCATTCATTTCATACAGGACCTCACCACACAGTTCAGACTCATAATGATCCTCCTCTCTCAGCCTCTCTAGTGCTGGCATTACAGACATGCACCACCACACCTGGTCTCAGGGGCTGGCACAGCATGCCTGGGGCTCTGGGACCAGCACAGCATGTGGTACTGGGGATCAGTACCTTGCCAGGCAGGCACTTAGATTGTTGAAATATCTCCCCAGGCCTCAGCAAGTATTTTTTTAGGAATGAGTACTTAGTTTTTTGTTGTTTTATTTTTCAGCCAGTATTTTTTTTTGTAATTATTTAGGTTCTTGGTTCCTTGTCCTATTCACCTCCATAATTTTTGTTTGGATCTCCATAATTATATCTCCTTGATCTTTTCTTTGTTCTTGCATGCTTTACTGGCCTCTGTGTTCTCTTGTAGGTCCCTGAGCATTCTTTAAATAACTACTTTTAATCTTTCCATGTGGGAAACCCCATGCTGTTCTCTCCTGAGATATGAAACCCTTGCCTAGACCTGTCCCTAACTTCCCTTTCAAGCTGGCTATAGTGAAAGTGAAAGGCTATATTGAAAGCTGGCTAAAACAATGGTGAGTCCAATGGAGGCACTGGTGATCTCATTAATACCAAAGTGGCAACACTCAGAGAATATCCTCCATGTTGATGGCTCAAATGGGGCTCAAGCAGGAGCCAGGGAGACTCAGGACTAACACATGACAGGACATATAAGTAGAGGGCATGGGACTCAGGAAACATTCCACCTTCCTGGTAGTAAAGATGTCAGCCTTGTATATTACAAATATTCACATTACTAATTGTAGGCCTCTGTGCCTGGCATGGCTACGAAGATTCTTTTCTCTATTCTCATGGCCACAATCCCTACCCACCTCCCTTATTGATACTAATGAAAACCATGAGGTTTTGGAGATCAGGCCTTTTGTTCCACAAAGGACACTGGGTCATCCCAGAACCCCACAACTGTAGAATATTCTCTGTGGGTTTTTTGTTTTTGTTTCGTTTTGTTTTTTGTTTTGTTTTGTGGGCCCGGGGATTGAACTCAGGCCCTTGTACTTTCCAGGCAAGCATTTATTCTACTTAGCTATTTCCCCAGTCCCTTCTCTCTTTGTCTTTCCTTTGCCTTTTGTGCCATATTGCCAAGTGGGTCAGACTAATACCCTCAACAGGAATTTCAGTACCCACTCGGTTAATTTGTAGATCTCCATTTCTTTGATGAACTTTTACTGGAGATTTATTAATTTTAATTTACTGTGCTGGATTTGCTTGATTTCTTTTGCTCTACATTGACTTGTGTCAATGCCTGCACATTTGAAAGACAAAATGGCTTCTCCTATCTTTACATGCAGATTGCACTACTAATGACCTTTTGCTGAGTTTATATACTGAAGGATCTGCCTTTATTATTATGGTCACATAGGCAAAAAGCCTTTTCCATGTAGCAGCTATTTCCAAATACACAGCTAGACCTTTAGTTGGCAAGTCCATGTGTACAGCACAGATAGATACGGTTCATACTGAATTCTCAGATATATACCAAATTAGTACCTGAATACTATAGAATAGCTGGACCTATTTGGCCTCTAGGCTGACAGATAAATCACAAGATATCTGGCAATTACCACAGGCACAGATTACTGAAAGCTCTTCCAGATCTCTCAAAAAGGATTCTATATATGCTCCTGTACAAACCTCTGGGTGGATGTGATTATGTCCAGGATCACAGTAGAAGCAAACTGGAATACACTACAGAGCTTCTCTATGAAAAATACAGGTCAGAAACCTACAACTGGGTACTGTTGGTTTCTATGAAGTAACATGTCCTAAAAACAAGCTCTGGTGAATGAAAAGAAAACAAGAGAGAAAAAGTTATGTGGGCAGGTAGCTACAATCTCTGGGATTGAAGCCTTGATTGCAATTTTCTCTGACTATTTTTGAGTCTTTTTTTTTTTTAAACTAGAAATAGGAAATGGGAAAGGAAATATTTAGATTAGTGAGAATGTAATAGTTTAACTATCCCAGAGGCTGCACTTTGGCCTTCTTGTTTATCCTTTCTACAGACATATCTCAGCAAAAATCTATGTTGTACCAGCAACATTCCTGTAGGACTAAGTTTAAACATTCATTTTCTTTTATACTAAGCTTTTTGTTAGAATTCCTCCAGCACAAACACTCATATGGTCCAGTCAAGTTCAAAGTTCTATATAGGTAATATAAACTATTAAGTATTCTTCTCCACATTTCCTCTTTTGGTTTTCTACAATCCTTTGACATATTACTGAGAAGACTGCAATTTGTCTTTCTATTTCCTGCTCTTTTCTGGATGTGCATCACCAGACTATAGAAAGGAGCAAGCAAAGAACAATTATAACAACATACAGAAATGAGGGTAGATGAATGGGGAAAAAAATGTAATTGCTTTAAAGGATTCAAATGCTCCATTCCTTTGCTCAAAGCTTGTAACAAATCAATCACTTACAGTAATTCTATCTTGTTGTAAAATGTCTCAAATATTTTTTCTATAAATTTCCAGTCTCAAAAGTTATAGGAAGTGTTAAGTAAATCTCAGCCAGTAGTGGACCTCCATGACTCCCAGTGAACTCAATCAGAAATTTTTATTATTACCTGTTGATGATGTGTCAGTAATACTGGAGGAGTAGAATTATCAAAAGCCAATCCTTTGAAAGTGCAAGCTTGAAATAAAAGGAATGGTTTTGTAGAATTAAATTAGTAGAACTAATGATTTTATGCTTACTAGAATGATTCGTGACTGTTGATAACCAAGCTTGGAGTTTAACCTTCAAATAATGATCTCCACAACCCATACAAGTAGATGAGCCTTTGCTCCCCACCAAATAATTTTCTATTTTTGTTCTGTCTTCTGCTGACATTAATGGTCCCCATATGCCATACTGTGCAGAAAACCATCCAGATTTGTTAACATGTATTGGTCAAGAAGTATTAGCCAAATCCATAATTTTGTCTAGTGGAGGATTTGGGATATATGCCCAATAATGGTGTGGCAAAATTTCTGAAGAAGCTGTACCCACTGGCATGGTTATTATAGCCAACATGTCTAGAAACACTGTGGCCTGGAAATACTTGGCCAGTGGAGTTCAACAGCTTTTTTGGCATCCTAAGTCAATTCCTTAAATTGTTCCCTAGTAGGGGCTGTGTTTTCAAGTGTTCTGGGTCAGTATATAGAGGTGTTGCTGAAGCAACACTACACAAATTTCTTCCACTGGAGGGCTCATATATATTATCATCATTATTATCATCATTATTATTATTATTATTTTGTCTTTTTGAGGCCGGGTCTCGCTATGCAGTTCAGGCTGGCCTTGAGCTCACTTTTGTAGCCCAGGCTGATCTTGAACTTACACCAATCCTCATGCATCAGCCTCCCAAGTGCTAGGATTACAAGCAGAGGACCAATAATAAATCTGACATTTTTGTGGCTCATTTTGAGGTTTGAGTCTTCTGACAGGTAACCACTCTTTCTCTGGAGTCTATAATAACACAAGCAAATCTTTGACTCCATGTTGGAATAGTAGCTCTTTCCTATTGTCCAGTATGAAAGTCTGTCAAAAAAAAAAAAAAAAAAGACTGCCCTATCAATTCTGGTGACATCTTATAATAATGGTACAAATCTTTTCCACAGCCATAGTTAATGAGTTGTTATAAATATTTTAAAGTAAATAGAGCTTTATGTAGTAATTGACATAATGAACTCTTGCTCTCCCCCTTTTTGAATTTCTAACACAAATTTAAGAAAAACATGTGCCCTTAAGCCATAACTTGACCTTTGGTAGCCCATGGAATACGAATATAATGACTAACATCCCACAAAACACAGAATTTTTGGAAGGAATGGGATGCATAAGCAGTTCCATTATCAGTTTTGATGGTTTTAGGTTAACCTATAATAGCAAAACATTCTAATGAATAATTTTGAGCATGTACAAATTTTTCTCCAGATTGTACAGAGGCCCAAAGAAGCTACAATATGTGCAAATAACAATATCTAAACAATTAAGTTTATCAAAGGCAATAATATGTGTTACATTCATTTGCTACAATTCATTATTTTGCAATCCCAGTTCCAGACTGAAAGGCAGGATTTTTTTTTTTTTTTTTCTTTTTGAGACAGGGTCTCGCTGTACAGTTCAGGCTGGCCTTGAGCTCAGTTTTGTAGCCCAGATTGGTCTCGAACTCTCACTGATCCTCCCGCCTCAGCCTCCCGAGTGCTGGTATTACAGGCATGTGCCACCACGCCCGCCTAAGGCAGGATTATTAAGCATTCCACAAGTAGAACAAGATAAAATGATTGTGTGAAACTGCTGAATACAAAATTGAGTGAATTTTGATGTAAAACTTTGTTATTAAAGTATGAAATTGAATGGCTAAAGAATTTTGTAAAGAAATAGTAATAAGTTGATCAACTTCATCATTACACTTAACCATGGCTCCAAGAATGTGTGAATGAGAGCAAATATGAGTTATGAAAAAAGGAAAATCTCCGGTAGCGACTTTCTGTTCCACATGGCACAAACGACTGACTGACCTCCCCAACCTCCAGCTCAGCCAAGCCACTAGAGTGACTTCCTCTTCCACAAGGCCTGTCTGACCAAATGAGTTCCCCATCCTCCAGCTCTGCTGAATGGGCAGGAGCAACTTCCTCCAGCTGTCAGACAAAAAGACCTCCCTAGCCTCCAGCTCCACAGAGCTGCAAGGGAGGGACTTGCTCTTCCACAACGCCTGTTGACCGACCAACCTTCCAGTTCTCCAGCTCTGCCAAGTGACAGGGAGTGACTTCTTGGTCAACCTAACCCAACCGACATACTGGTTAGGGGAGACATTTAAGAGAGAGATAACATTCACAAATGGGTAGACATCTTAGTTACTCTTCTATCATTGCTGGGACAAATACCCAACACTCAAAATGAAGGGAGGAAAGGTTTATTAGCTCACAGTTACTGGAGGTTTCAGTACATATTCCGATGGCCCAAGGCTAAGTGGAGCAGGACAGAGAGTATCCAGTTCATGGTGGCGGAACAGCAACAAAATGGTGACAGAGGCAGCCAACCAAACATGATAGCAGAGCAACAACAACTCTAGTCTGTCTCTCTGTCTCTCTTTATATTCCTACCAGGCTCTCTGCCTTAGGATATCCGCCCTAGACCACATCCATAGTCCCAGCCCTACTCAGACTGATAATCCCATCAATGCTAAAACACATAATCCCAGTGACTCATGAGTCAAATCTCAATCTATAGAAGTCCTCACCCAATAACTACATGAGGCTTTGGAGGGACAACTCGACATAAATCATAACAGCACCCAACACTGGAACACCAAGTTATATTAGACAAATCTTAATGGACATGAAAATTCTAATATCCAATACAACAATTCTAATAGGAGACCTGAACACCCCCTTATCCCAAAAACATAAGTCAAGCAGACAAAAAGTTAGCAAAGAAATAACAGAACTCAACCAGTACTTGGAATATATGGACTTAGTAGACACATACAGAGTGTTCCACCCAACCACTTCTGAATACACATTTTTTTTCAGCTGCTGATGGGACATTTTCTAAAATAGGACAGAAATTATCCCGTGCATATTATCTAACCACAGTGCAATGAAACTGGAAAGAAATGACAAAAGAAGCCACAAGAACCCCATAAATACATGGAAATTAAATAGCATCATCCTCGGCAACAAATGGTTTACAAATGAAATTAAACAAAAAACTTAAACAATATCTACAATTTAATGAAACTTCAAACACATCCTATAAGATTTATGGGATACAATGAAAGCAGTTCTTAGAGGGAAATTTATAGGTCAGAACTCACACGTTAAGAAAACTGAATGGGAACAGATAAACGTTCTAATGCTGTGCCAAAATCGTCTAGAAATAGAAGAGCAAACTAAACCCAAAGCCCAAAGACAGGAGGAAATTATAAAGAATAGAGCTGAAATTTATTCAATTGAGATGAAAAAACAAATCAGGACCCGGCGGGATGGCTCAGTGGTCTAAAAGCACCTGCTTGGGAAAGCTTGGGCGGCTTCAGAGACCGCTGTTCGATCCCCGGCACCACATGCTGTGCCAGCCTTGCCCTAGGGGCCAGCAGAGCCGGCCATAAAAATGAGTGAATAAACAAACAAAGGTTCTGAAACAAGAAAAAAAAAATTTAAAAAAAATCAAAGAATTAATTAATCAAAAAACTGGTTCTTTGAAAATTAAATAAAATTGATAAGCCCCTAGCTAACCTTATCAAAGAGGGGAAAGAAAAAACTCAAATTCAAGCAATAAGGAATGAAAAGGGTGAAATTACTACAGACTCAGTGGAGATTCAGAAGATCATACATTACTAGTTTGAGAATCTTCACTCTTACAGAACTGAAGACACACAGATGAAATAGACAGATTCCTAGAAAGGTACAAATTGCCAAAACTGAATCAAGAAGATACAAGAATGTTCAACAACCCAATATCAGCCAGTGAAATACAAAAGGTAATAAAAAAATCTACTGACAAAGAAAAGTCCATTTCCTGATGGATTCACCACTGAATTCTATAAGAAATTTACAAAAGATATAATAATACCAATACTCCTCAAACAGTTCAATGAATTGAAAAGGAAATAATCCTTCCAAAATCATTCCTGGAAGCAAATATTAGGTTGATACTCAAACCAGAGAAGGATGCAACCAAAAAAGAAAACTGCAGGCCAATATCTCTCATGAACATACATACAAAAATCCTCAATAAAATCTTCATAAATAGCCAGGCGTAGTGCCACACGCCTGTAATCCCAGCACTTGGGAGGCTGAGGAAAGAGGATCATTGTGAGTTCAAGATCAGCCTGGGCTACAAAAGTGAGCTCAAGGCCAGCCTGAACTGCAAAGTGAGACCCTGTCTCAAAAAGACAAAAATTAATTAATTAATTAATTAATTAAATCTTCACAAATAAAATATAGCGTATCATTAAGAAGATAATACATCATGATGAGGAACGATTCATCTGAGGGATGCAAGGATAGCTCAATATATGCAAATCTACAAACATAATACACTATATCAATACAGCCAAATCCAAAATCTACATGATCATCTCAATTGACACAGAAAAGCTTTTGATAAAGTCCAACACTCATTCATGTTCAAAGTACTACAGAAAATTGGAATAAATGACCTCTACTTCAGCCTCATAAAAGTCATCTAAGACAGTACAATGGCTAACATAATTCTAAATGGAGAAAAACTGAAGTCTTTTACTCTCAGATATGGTACAAGATAAGGATATCCTTTGTCACCTATCCTATTAAATATAGTTCTGAATTCATGAGCTACAGTCATTAGATGAGAGAAATAAACGGAATAAGAATAGGTAACAAAGAAATTAAACTATCATTATTTGCAGATGACATGATAGTCTACTTCGAACAACCAAAAAACTTCAACAGGAGGCTACTAGAATTAATATACAAATTTAGTAGCATAATAGGATACAAAGTCAATACCCAAAAATCAATAGCATTCCTCTGCACAGACAACAAATACAATGAGAGGTAAATTAGACAAAAAAATACCTTTTACAGTAGCATCACAGAAAATGAAATACTTAGGAGTTAACATAACTAAAGAAGTAAAAGATCTTTTCAATGAAAACTACAGTACTTTGAAAAAAAATATCGTGGAGGATTTAAGAAAATGGAAAGATACTCCCTGCTCCTGGATAGAGAGAACCAACATTGTGAAGATGGCTATACTTCACAAATTGTTATACAGATTTAATACAATCCCTATCAAAATATGATCAACATATGTGATCAACCTGGAGAAGTTGTTCCCAAAATTTATTTGGAACCAGAATAATCTAGAATAGCAAAAAAAATAATCCTGAGCAGCAAATATAATGCAGGAGGCATTAGAATTTCTTACTTAAAGTTACACTACAAAGTCACAGTGATAAAATTAGCATGATACTATCAAAAAGAAAAAAAGGGACCTGAGGCTCAATGGAATAGATCAGAAGATGCAGACATGAACACAAACACATTCAGCCACCTTATCTTTGACAAAGGGACCACACATGCTTAGTCAAAGAAAGATAGCCTCTTGAACAAATGGTGCTAGAAAAAACATGGCTCTCTATATGTTGAAAACCAAAACTAGACCCAATCCTATCACTATGCACTAATCCGAATTCAAAATGGATTGAGAATCCAAATATTAAAAGAGAAACACTAAATCTCCTAGAGGAGAATATAGGATAAAATCTTAAAAATATCAAGATAGGCAAACAGTTTAGGGACAAAAATCAAAATGGGAGAACCAGTGAGATGGCTCTGCAGTCTAAAGTGCCTGCTTAGGAAAGCATAGGCAACTACAAGGACCGAGTTCCATCCCTGGCACCACATGCTGCACCAGCTCAACCCCAAGGGCTGGATGAGCTGGCCAAAATAAAAAAAAAATCAAAATGCACGTGTAACACTTGAAATAATCAACAACTGGGATGTCCTCTTGCTGAGAACTTCTTGCATGTCAAAAGAAATTACCAACAGAGTGAAAAGACAATACACAAATTTCTAAAAAAAAAAAAAGTTGAACTAATAAGTATTCAGACAAAGGCCTTCTATGTAGAATTTATAAAGTACTAAAAAATATTAGGGTCCCAAAATTCAAAGACTCAAACCAGAAATGGGCATATGAGGTGAACACACACTTCTCAGAGGAAGAAATACTACAAGCTTATACATACATGAAGAAATGCTCCACATCATTAGCCATCCATGAAATGCAAATTCAAAAAACACTTAGATACCATATCACCCCAGAAAGAATGGCTATCATAAATGTATCAACAAACAACAAATGTTGGAGAGGCTGTGAAGAAAAAGGAACTCTTCTCCACTGCTGGTGGCAATGTGGACTGGTATAATCATTATAGAAATCAGTGTGGAGACTCCTTTAAAAATTAGGACTGGAAGCCAGGCGTGGTGGCTCAAGCCTGTAATCCCAGCACTTGGGAGGCTAAGGCAGGAGGATCGCTGCGAGTTCGAGACCAGCCTGGGCTACAAAAGTGAGCTCAAAGCCAGCCTGAACTGCACAGTGAGACCCTGTCTCAAAAAGCAAAAAAAAAAATAAATAAATAAATAAATAAATAAAATAAAATAAAATAAAAAATAAAAATAAAAATAAAAATTAGGACTGGAAATCTCATTCAATACAGCTATCCCCCCCCCCAGGGGAATTTTCCCAGAAGAACTGAAAGCATTATATCATAATAATGTTTGCGCACCTATGTTCATAGCAGCACAATTTGTGATACCCAATCATGGAATTAACCAAAATGTACATCATCTGAAGAATGGTTGAAAAAGATGTAATGTTTGTGTACAATGGAATATTATTCAGCTATAAAGAATGATAAACTAAAATACTTCATATATAAGGGGATACATCTTAAAGATATTCTCATAAGTGAAATAAACCAGACCTACATGTGTAAATATCATATAGTCTCCCTAGTGAAAGAACACAAAAGCTGAAATAAAAAAGGAAAGGCATAACAAAGCTGAATGGAAATCAAGAACTTCAGGATTAAACAATGAAGACACAGCAAGCATAAAAGTTAGGATACTTAGCGGGGGGAGGGGGGAAATTATGCACTTATGTATACAGGATGAATCAGACAGTGGTCGTAAGAATCTCCAACAGGTTTT
Source organism: Myocastor coypus (assembly GCA_004027025.1). Classification (NCBI taxonomy): domain Eukaryota; kingdom Metazoa; phylum Chordata; class Mammalia; order Rodentia; family Myocastoridae; genus Myocastor; species Myocastor coypus. The sequence continues at coordinate 33,688 of PVJA010004738.1, read as the reverse complement.
TGAGACTCAGAGTACCAATGTGTAAGACTAAAATCATGCTTGAATTGCTTGTCATTCTGGTCTTCTAGATATGTGCTGCTTCTAATCTAATTTCAATTATTGCTATACTCTCCCTCAAGTAAATATTTCTTTTAAAAGAAAACAAAAAGGGAAATTAAAGAGAAAATGAGACTAATATAAATGTCATAGGATTCACTGGCTACAATTTTGTATATACTTACATTTCTAAATTCCTGTGCTAAAAAGTGTAGCAGTTTTTTAATCACATTCTATAAGGATTTATTAGAATATCAATTATTGATGGAAAATACCACTTTCATTTTAAGTCTAAGGCATTTAATATTTAGAAAGACAGTAATGATAAGCTCAAGTAGCTATGCTATATAATAATAGCATCACTAAACTTCTCTTCTGGAGGGTTAAGAACCTAAAGATTAGCCAATATTTTGGCTTAGTCTTTCAAGGTCAGTGAGGACTCAGGACATAAAAGAACTTATACTGTAACATCCTATAACTCAGTGGTATCCCAAATTTTCTATTCAAGGAGATTATTGGGCCACAGAGTAAAAGGATCGATGATGTATAATGTGCCTAAGGAAAGTCACCTAGAGAGTAGACTTTCTCTCTGGCTTTCCCAGAGAGTAAACGGGTCAAGCAATGGTCGTGACTCATCCAGATGGCTGACACTGAGAAAAGTTCTACAAAACACTGTACATGGTTTCAAGGTAAATCCTGAGGATATTTGACTAACCTTGTCAGATATGAAAATGACCTATTTTTTTTATATAGGTCTTGCTTTAACTTGGCCTTAACCACCCAGCAGAAAAGTATAGCCACAAGGTATAAAAAGTAAAGCCAGATTAGTATCCTAAGCTGTAAAAGGCTCAAGTCAACAGCTTCCATCATTGCCAGTTCTGCTGATAACCCACTCCTATAATGGAATATTGCTTTATGTATACAACTGCTTTCTCTTAGTTCAATTAGAAGAAATATTTGTACCAACAGTGTTTAGAAATGTTATCATATCTGCATCTCTTACTCTGAACAACTACTATGAAGACAATATGCATTGTATTTCATTGTATCAATTATTGTGGCTGTCCTACTAATGTGTTTTGAAACTGTCTCAATGTTATTTCTTATTAAAAGTAATAAAAATTGGACCAGGGAGATAGCTCCATGGCACAAGTGCCTGCCTGGCAAGTGCAAGGTGGTTAGTTCAAAACCCAGTCCTGCCAAGAAAAAGGAAAAAAAAAAAGTAGTAAAATTTTTTCTTTTTTAAAAAAAGAAAATCTCTATTACATCTTTTTGTTTTGTTTTCTTTTGTTGTCTTTTCAAGACAGGGTTTCACTATGCAGTTCAGGCTGGCCTTGAACCTCACACCAATCCTCCTGCCTTAGCCTTCCTAATGCTGGGATTATAGGCATATGCCACCACACCCAGCCTCTATTATGAATATGAGTTTGCAGTTGGCAGAACAAGTGATGAGTCATTATCATTTGCCAAAGTGGCTGCTTCTATATAATTAACTGTGGACCATACATATTGGGAGTCTGTAACAATATTAATGGACTCTGGACATATGATAAAAATAGTGTAACTTCCTCAAGATTTGCTCTTTATGCAGATCAAAAGGGAGTTTACCATACTTTTGAGATCTAGTGATAAGCTGATCTCTACAGATATTGACCTTTTCAGGAATAATATGTTGTGTTTTGAAGAATATTACCTAAATAAGTGATAGGATAGTCAGTCTAAATTTCATCTGGGGATATCTGTAAGCCAAATTAAATCAACTGCTTGGCAACAAAGAACATTTCCTGCAAGTATATTCCTGAGCCAATGGAACAAAAGGATATTGTCCATGTAGTGAGTGATCAGAACACCTGGGGCTCTCTTTTGTGGTAATTCTAAGAGTTGATGAACATAATATTAATAGAGGGTCAGACTATTTAATATCCCTTAGTTGAGTATTTTTCAATACCTTTTTATTGGTCACAGTTGTTAAAAGTAAGTACAGTAAATGCAATTTTTCTATATTAGCCAATTGGAATGGTAAAAAGCAATCATTAAGATCCACAACAATTAACATCTGGGAGGATGGAATAGGCTGTTATGGCACAATGAGGTTATGTGTTGCATAACCTCATTCATTTCTCTAAGATCTGGAAGCATTCTCCATTTATGTTATTTCTTTCAAATAATAAATATTGGGAAATCCCAGGGACTAGCCTGTGCCCCTTTCAACATCCCTTTCTGACAACTATTCTCAGGGTTTCTAATTTTTCTTTAGGAAGAGGCCACTGCTCAATCCAAATCAGCTTATTAGTAAGCTATTTTAAAGGTAGTGAAGTCCTTTTCTACAGTGACCTCTTTTCTAAATTTGGATATCCTACACTTTGTTTCTCTTTGGGAATGATAGGAGCCTTATATATAATTTTCAACTTTGCAATGATTATAATGCATTCAGACCATCATATTTCTTGCCTGGGATGACATATATACAATGCATATATATATTCTCCAGTGCATTATGAAATCCCTGTCCCATAAATTCACTGCTATATTAGCAATATATGGTTTTAAAGTGCCTGTTTGTCTTTCTGCACCAGAAATTTGAAGAATTTTAATCGTTTCATGAGCATCCATCATGTTGCAATACCTAAGAAAACAGTAGGCACCTTTATAGAAGGATAAGGCTTAGGCAATATTGCCAAGAAATTATGGGAGCAACAAAACCTTATACATAGGGAAGAAGTAACAATTGTGCTATATAATCTTCTGCATTAATATGATATGATAGTAAGATTTCCCTTATAACTTGAATCTCATCTGGATAGTCACAGTCTATCACTCCCATTTGTACTATAATCCTCTTAGAAGCTAAACTACTACTTCTCCTCACAAGCAACCAAACCCCATCAGGAGGGGCCCATAAATCCCAGTTCTAAGTTTTGAACTGCTAAAACAGAGACTAATGTTTCCTAGGGAAGGGACATCTAGTATTGTGCTACCACTGGTTGTGGCAGAGATCTTTGAATGTGCTTGAGCATGACCTAGCTATTGCCGATGAGAAATGCCTGACGACTCCATATATTGTCTATCATTGGGCCCCAATATGGGCATAAACAGAAGTTTCCTGCTTGTATCAGAGGAGTGCCATCTTTGTATTATTTTGATTGACACTGATTAGCCTAGAATGATCTTTTCTGATATGTTGGGTATTCCATATAAAGTAATGGGCTTTCTGAAACATTAAGCTTTTGTTCTATCTGTTTTTCTGTTCTTTACCTTCCTGATCTACATTCCTTTTTCATATATGTCCTATTTTGCAACACCTGAATTATTTAACATTCTTTGGAGTGAAAAGATAAGTTCCTTTTAAAGCAGCTGCAAGTAATCCTACTTTAAAACCTTCTGATCCTATATCCTTACAAGCTTTAATATACTCATCTAAAGTGGTGGCTTGAGACTTTAATGACTATAAAACACTTTTTGCATTCTGAATTAGCACTATCAAAAGATAAAATTTGCAATAATAGCTCCTTCAAAGAAGGCAGCAACACTATCTTTTGAAGTACTTACTAGGGTGAATAATTCAGTAAAAGACTGTGGTTAAACTTTAACCCCTGAGCTAATTAACAAAATCTTTAAAACATGAGTTTACTCTTGTTGTTTAAATGGGGAATTTCCCACTGTAACCCTGATGTAAAAGTTCTACAGACATTGTGCTATAGTCAATATGCTGAACCTTTTGAAGGTTCTTGAGACCAATATTTGATTCATCCTGTGTACATAAGTGTATGGTTTTGCAAACAGAACTCACTTACCCATCCAGCTTTTCTTGGGTCCTCTGGACACTGCAGTCCTTTCCAGTCATCTCGCAGACTACTTTTGTTTTCAGATTCCTGTTCTGCATGCCAATACAATGGTTTCTGTGAAGTGGCAGGTCCAAAGAATGAGGTGTGGTAGAGAAAGAAAGAAAGAAAGAAAGAGAGAGAAAGAGAGAGGGGGGGGGGGAGGGAGGAAGGAAGGAAGGAAGGAAGGAAGAAAGGAAGGGCAGTTACGCAGTTAGAGGACACAGTATACAAGTATATATACAAAATGACTGTGATGATTATACTAATAATTTCCATTAGGTTTTGGAAGATAGCAGTTAATGTTTACAATTTTCACTTTGACTAACTCTTTATGCTAATATCTGTAATCTAAGCAACTACATTGAGGATAGCAATGTGTAATAGAAAAACCAGGGGTGAATACCTCTCATCTTAGTCTTCTAAATGTGTATAGTTTTTAATGTCCTATCAGGTATTATTATGCTGTCTCTAAAATATTTTTTAAGTAAAAAAGATAAGTGTTTGCCTTGCAAGCCAAGGGCCTGAGTTCAATCCCTGGTTTCACAATAAATGAATACATACATACATACATACATACATACATGATTGTGAGATAGTTCAGCAGTCTACAGCACCTGCTTAGGAAAGCTTAGGCAACTGCAGGGACTGCGTTTCAATCCCTGGTACCTCATGCTGTGCCAGTCCCACCCCCAGGAAAAGCTGAGCCGGCCATAATAAATAAATAAATAGATAGATAGATAGATAGATAGATAGATAGATAGAAAAATAGATAGATAGATACATACATACATACATACATACATACATACATAAATAGTAAAAAACAAAGACAAGAAAAAAGTAAGGTTTATTGAAAGAAAAAAGAAGGACCAAGGATATAGCTCAGCAGCGTAAGTGTCTGCCTGGCAAGCACAAGGTCCTCATTTCTATCCCTGGTACTACAAAAAAGAAAAAAATAAGGGAGGGAGGGAAGGAGGGACAGAAGGAGGAAGGAAGGAAGGAAGGAAGGAAAGAAGGAAGGAAAGGTCATGGGGGAAATTTTAGGGTCTACAGCTGATACTGTTGCTGTGGGAAACTCTGAATAGTGGACCTGCTAGACTTTCATCCTAATGATAACCTCTATTATTCTAATTATTACTATTTTCATCTATTTCCAGTGTTATAAAAGGCTATGTAAATAATTTATAACTAAGAAATTTATTTGACTCATGCTTCTGAATTCTGAGAAATCAAAGACTGACAGACTGCATCTCAAGAGGGCTTCTGCATGGCACTGTCACATAGAGGAAGAAAGAAGTGCAAGACAGAACATGAGCAGGGAAGCAAGAGAAGGCTGCGGTCACTTATGACATCACTCAGTCACCCACCCACTCCCATGATAATGACATTAGGAACATTCATGATTCAAATGAAGTCAAAATGCCAACACTAACAAGAATTTGGAATGAGGTGATTCTGCCTACCAAGAATGATCAGTGGAGGAAGCATTTGAAGTTGTGGTTGAAACAACAGGAGAACTAGAATTGAAAATGAAGGCTAAAGATGTGACTGCAATTCCTAAAGTCTAATGAGAAGACTTAAAAGATGAGGAATTGCTCACTACTGATTGGCAAAGAAAGTGATTTCTTGAGATTAAATACTGAAAAATATTCTGTGAATATTGTACAAATGGATCCCAGTTTTGAAAGTTCTATTGGGAGGGAAATACTATCAAATAGCATAGGCAGCTACAGACAAAATGGTCATAAAAAGAAGAGCCCGTTTATGTGGAAATTTCTCACTTGTCTTATTTTACAAAATTACTACAGCCACCTCAGCCTTCAGCAACTACTACATAGTTGACTAAAAGCCATCAACACCAAGATCCGATACTCTGTTAGAGCAAAGATTTCAACTTACTGATAACTCAGATAACTATCAACATTTTCAACATTAAGAATTCTTAATATGGGCTTGTGACATAATGCTCTTAAATACCTAACAGACCACAGTTAGGAATAACTGCAACTCTAAGAAATAAAAAGTACTTATTCCTCACTCTACTATGATACTTGCTTTATAGCACTGGTCTGGAGGTGAACCAATAGTGTTTGTTTTAGTGAGTACAGTTCAAACATAAATATAGACATACAATGTTACATGTACATTGCTTTTCCTTCATTTAAAGATGTGTAAAATATATACAGTGCAACAAATGTGATAGAACTTGAAGGTGACTGTGAAAGCTTTTGTCATGCTATTCTGTCCTTTTCATTTTTGAAATATTTCCCAGATTAAATATTTAATATATTCCCACAAGCCTGAATCACCAGTAATACAAGCATGACTGTCCCACTAGGGACCTTGAACCACTGGTTCTATAAACAGATTAAATTATTTTAATTAAGTCATTTTAGTAATAAAATTAATAGTCTATAAATGGATCAAATCTAGTTAACAGCATGAATTTGAAAAATTACTCCTCAAACATGAAAATTAATACTACTTATATAAGTTTTAAAACTATTAAAATGACAATGAATTTATTTGATTAAATTAGAAGGTTTTTATGTTTGTGAATAGTTTATTAATAATTAATTGTAAACTTTAACATGGAACTCTTACAGTTATCCCATTATAAATATGTATTTATAATTATATTATAATTTTTATACCATTTTGACACTTTTCCTAAGAATAATATAATATGACATCTGCTCTGCTAAATCAATGTCTTTCTTTATATTTTTGTAATCACAGATCCTCTGAGAAACAGTACAAGCCATCAACTGGAGCAGTCATGCATGTACCACTAGTGTGTCAGTCAAGTCAGAATGAATTATCAAGTTCCAGTCAGAGCCTCCCTGCAGTGTGATCTCCAACATGTGAAATGGTCTGCAGAAAATGGAAAAATAAGAACAAAAAATGAACATACTCATTTTTCTAATTTCATAATAGTAGATATCCTCTAAATGTGAAACAAAATATTAGAATAAACTAAAAATATTGATAAATGTCTACATACAAATTCTACACTTTTCTCTGGAAAGACTCTTCAAAAAACTAAAGACAACAAATGACAACTATTTTTACTACTATAGATACTAATGAATCTCTATAGTATATAGGTCTTTTTTTTTAAGTTTATAAGCTTTGAAATAAAACAAATGATAAGAATAACTGACTTTCAAAAAAATTAGACCAGAAACAAAAGTAAATAAGAACTTTTTTGAAAAAATACAGAATGCTTTAAGAAAAATACCTAAGGATCAGTGGAATATGCTGAAAGATGCAGAAACAACTCCAAATGGACTCAGCACCTGATCTTTCAAAAGGGGCCAAACACATTCACTGGAAAGATTAGCCTCTTTCATAAGTGGCTCAGGGAAAACTGGATTTTGATGTGCCAGAGACTAAAACTAGATCCATTTCTTTCACCACACACTAAACTGAAATCACAATGAATCAAATATTTAAATACTGAAACATAAATACTAAAGTTTCTGAATGAAAGAATAGGTAGAACTCTGGAAGACAGATGTAGTATAGGTAAAGACACAATTAACAAACCCTTGATTGCATAAGAAATATCACAAAGAATCACAACTCAATTTTCAATTTATCCTTTCATTAAAAGGCTTTTGCACAGCAAAAGAAACTACGAACAGAGGTAAAAGAGAGGCCACAGCAAGAGAACATATTTATGCCTGTTGCATTCTTCAAACAGAGAACTACTATCTGAAACAGAAAAACTGAAAATATGAACTCTAGGTTGGCTTTGAGCTCACTTTTGTAGCCTAGACTGGTCCTGAAACTTGCAGTGATACTTGTGCCTCAGCCTCCCAAGTGCTGGGATTATAGGCATGTGTCACCATGCCTGGCTTGCAAATAAATTTATTTAAAATGTTTAATATCATAATCTTTCAAGATATGCAAATTAAAACAAGACAGATTCAATCTCATCACAGACACAATGGTTATCAAGAAGTCAACTAAAAAATGCTAAAGCAGCTGGGGGCTGCAAAGAGAACTCTTCTCTACTTCCAATGGGAGTGTAGGCTGGTGTAACCACTGTGGAAATCAGTTTGGAGACTCCCAAAAATAATAGAATTAGAGTTTGTTTTGGACCCAGCTGTTCCCCTGCTTCGTATCTTCCCATAACTATTAAAAACATCACACCACAGTGATATATGTGCACCGGCGTTTATAGAAGTACAGTTTATAACACCTAAATCCTGGAATCATCTGAAATATCCATCAGCCAATGAATATATAAAAAATTGTTTTCATTGGAAAAAAATCTTAACCAACAATCACTCCAACAAAAGACTTCTATGTAGAATATATAAAGAACTAAAGAAAATCAGGCTCCCAAAATTCAAAGACCCAATCCAAAAATGGGAGTCTGAGATGAGTACATACTTCTCAGAGGAAAAAATACAAATGGGAGATAAATACATGCAGAAATGTTGTTCCTCATCACTGGCCATTCAAAAAATGTAAATTAAAACACCATTAAGATACCATCTCTGTAATACTATAATACATCTCTGGCAATCTCCATAATACCATCTCTGGCAAATACAAGGACCTGAGTTCAATCCCCAGTTCCACAAAAAAAAAAAAAAAAAAAAAAAAAAAAAAAAAAAAAAAAAAAAAAAAAAAAAAAAAAAAAAAAAAGCCAACCCAGAAGAATAGCTGGCATAGCCCGGCTGCCTGGCAAGGGTGGCCCCTTGTCTTTTCAAGTAATTTTCATATTAAACAAAAACAAAGAAAAAAAAAAATCTCATAAAAAGAAAAAAAAAAAAAAAGAAGAAGAAGAATAGCTGGCATAAAGAAATCAACAAACAGCAAATGCTGGAGCGAGGCTGTGGAGGAAAAGGAATCCTCCACTGTTGGTGAGAATGTAGACTAGTATAGCCATTATGGAACTATGGAAATCACGGTTAGCATGGAGACTTCTCAAAAAACTAGGACTGAAAATCCCAATCAATCCAGCTATTCCCTTTCAGGGAATTTTTCCAAAACAACTGAAAACACCATACCACAACAATATATGTACACCCACGTTTATAGCAGCACAATTTGTCATAGCTAAATCTTGGAAACAACGAAAATGCCCATCACCTAAAGGAATGGATGAAAAGGTGTGGTGTTTTTATACAATGCCGTATTACTCAGCTGTAAAGAAAAACAAACTTGAGGACTTTATAGGTAAGTGGGGGCAACTAGAGGATACACTCATAAGTGAAATAAAGCAGACCTACATGTATAAATATCATATTGTATAAAAACCTGAGAGAATAAATAAAATCTGAAAGGTATAATTTAAATAGCAAAACAGAAAGAATTTGAACATAAAGAACAAACAACAAAGGTGAGGGAAAATAAAGAGTTAGGAAAATAAAAGGAAGGGGGAAAACCATGGATGTATATATTATAGGATATATGACATACTTGTACTACTAATCCCATCAATTCTTTGAAAATAGCAATTAATGTTTACAATTTTCACTTTGACTAACTCTATATGCTAATATCCATAATCTGAGCGACTACATCAAAGAAAGCAATGTGAAATACAAAAACCATGCTTGAATACCTCTCATCTTGTTCTCCTAAATGTGTACCATTTCTACTGTCTTATCAATTATGATTATACTCTCCTTAAAATAATTTTTTAAAAAATTCAAAAGGACAAGAAAAATAATTAAGATTTATTGAAAGTAAGCATTAATTTTCAATTATTTGTCCAGTCTTGCATACTTGTATCTGTTAATCTGAGCAACACAGCTGACAATAAAATATATAACAACCATTGTTAATTTTCTATTCCTGTTTTGAAAATATATACCATATCTAATGTTGTATGTTATTCTGTTTGTTTTTGTTTTTGCTTTTTGTTGTTTTTTGTTTTTTGGTACTAGGGATTGAACTCAGGACCTTGTACTTCCCAGAAAAGCACTCATTCTACTGAGCTATCTCCCTGGCCCTGTCCTTGTTTTTTCTATATATTTATGCTTTTATTTTTGTCCATACTCTTTTTTTTTTTTTTTTTTTTTTTTTTTTTTTTTTTTTTTTTTTTTTTTTTTTTTTTTTTTTTTTTTTTTTTTTTTTTTTTTTTTTTTTTTTTTTTTTTTTTTTTTTTTTTTTTTTTGGTGGTGGTACCAGGGATTTAACTTAGGACTTTGTGCTTGCCAGGCAAGCACTTTTTCCACTGAACATGTCCCCAGCCCCTATACTCTTTAAAACAAAAGAAAATTTTTTTAAAAAGATTGTTTTTCTTTAGATACAATGAAGTATTGCTTAGTTATAAAGAAAGATTAAGACATCTAAAGCTAAATAGAAGGATCTTGGCACTAGAATCATAAATGAAATGCTTAAGGTACACATGCATAAATACCACATTACCTCTCTGGTATTAGAAACTGAAAATATAAATAAGAACAAAAATATACAATAGATATTTGAAATAGGAAGAATCTGTTCAAAAGGAGATGGGACCTAGGGAGCAGGGAGGAAGAATGGAAAGAAAAACAAAAAAGGAAGGGATTTGTGTCACAATGGCAGAGTGCTGAATAACAGAGAACATCTCCAAGTATTATTACCCAAACAATGTAACATAAAATGTGGAGAACGGAGGTTAATCCTCCCAGACCCAGGAAAGACCTCAGGTGCAAAGTGAAGCCCACAGGGAGAGTGAAAAGAGAAACCTTAATGAAGAATGTGCAAGTGCTCACCAGTGCATTCTTTCTGAGACAGAAACACTACACAAGAGGAGTGATCCAAACTTACCCACATATGGTGAGTGCTGACAGCCACAGAGACATCCACTGAAAGACGCAGCAGTGGAGGGGAACAATGGTTGTGAAGGATTAAACTAGCTGTTGGTGAGTGCCAAGGCGTTCTAGTCAGGGTTTTACTAGAGGTACAGATATACTACAAGGAACACAAGATGTGTCAGTCCCAAAGTCAGATGGGGAAGTGTGCTGAGAGCGTCTGCACACTCCCAACTGAAGGATTCAGTCCCAAGGCTTTCATACATACTGCAGTGTTCCATCCCTACTGGTCTTAACCGGTTCCTACCAGTTCCTAACAGTTTCTAATGGTCAGCCATTATGTCTGCAACAGAAGGCAGAAGAATCTGCTACAGAAAGCTGAAGGATACAAACTATAGGCTGATGGGTCTGTGCAGGAAGCCAGGAGATAAAGTCCAAACTGAGTTATTCAGGGGCAGGGCCCTGACAGCTCACAGTATGAAAACAGCTGGCAATGCAGCCAAATTGATAAAATATGTCAACCACCAGGCATCCCACCAAGTTGACACAATGTATCAATCACTACACAAGGGTTCTGCTACCCCAGGTGAGACGGTGTCTGTTGACGGAACCGTCGTTGTCTTGGTTTCTTTTCCCTGCTTGCTGATACAAATACCAGACACATATGCTTAAGGGAGGAAAGGTTTACTTAGCTCACAGTCACTGGAAGTTTCAAGACACTGCCCCCACTTTATAGGGTCTGGAAGAGAAGCTAGGGCACTGCCATGTCAAGAATGATTCATTCCATTACCTCTGAGAGACAGCTGCCTGGGAGGGTCATGGGGGAAGGACCCTGGCAGCTCATGCTGTCAGTTTAACCTTTTGTGCCTCTCTTGCCCATGCCCCCTCAAGCCACGCTCGGTCCTTTAGTCCTGCCCCTCGAGCCATGCTAGACAGCCCCATGATTTACATGAGGCTTTGGGGGGACAACTAGATACAAACTATAACAATCCTCAACTAACTGATAGAGGTCAGAGCTCAGAGTGGCTGCTGGCTCCCTTCAGCAGATTCTAGCTGGGCTTAAGCCCACAGAAGGTATACTGATGGCTGCAAGCTACCACCAGAGGGTGCAGGCTCACTGTACTTTGAAGATAAATCTCTTTTTCTTTTTTTTCTTTTTTTGTCTTTTTGAGACAAGTTCTCGCTATGCAGTTCAGGCTGACCTTGAGCTCACTTTTGTAGCCCAGGTTGGTCTCATACTTGCACCGACCCAAAGATAAATCTCTACCTGCTCCCTAGATCCCTTCTGCTATAGAATAGATTCTTCCAATTTCACAATACTAGAGACAGAAGAAACAAATCTTGAAGTAGACTTTTATTGTTGTTTCTCTCTCTCTCTCTCTCTCTCTCTCTCTCTCTCTCTCTCTCTCGTATTGGTGGTGGCGGTGGAAGTGGAGTAGTTTTTCTTTTTATTTGTTTCTTGCTTTATTTTCTCCCTGTTTGAACTTCTGTTTATGTGAGTGTGAATGTGTTGTCTTGCCCTTTTGTGGTTGTGGTTCTGTTCAGTTTCATTTAACTCTGCCTCAGCTCCTCCTATCTTCTGCAGCAGTTTCCACAAGTTTACATGATCCATCTTTGTCCATCAGCATTGTAATCTTTTGTTCTTCTGCTTCTCTACTTTCTCTTTAATTCATTGTAAAATTTAACACCTGAGGGGATGGGAAATAGCTCAGCAGTCTAAGCACCTGCCTGGCAAGTGCAAGAACCCAAGTTGGAGCTCTGGTATTATATGCCCTGCAAGACATGCTGGCCAGGGCCCGAAACTGGACCCAGAGGCACCCACCTATAATCCCAGCACTGGAGAAGCTGAGACAGGAGGATCACTATGAGTCTGAGCTGTGTAGCAAGACCCTATATCAAATTAATTAAGTAATGATTAAGGTTTTTTTGTTTTTGTTTTTTACAAAATAAACCCATAAGGACAAAATGGACATAATAAAGATGTGCATACTGCATACAATTTTCTGGTTTCTCTTACATTTAGTTATGTAACCATAAACTTAGTTCATACTTTAAAGATGGAAAATTAATAGTTACTTTAGTTTGTCATTTTCTAGGCTTGTTTTATGTTATTGTTATTGATACCACTATACTCAAAAGTTGTATAATTTTTCTAAACAGCTATTACAAACATGATCCCAGCAGGTAAATTTTAAAATAGAAAGAAAAAATAGGAAATATTTAAACAAGACACAATGCCAAACATAACCAAAGGCAAACCCAGGGGTGGGGGAAGGAGATAGGACAATGAGAAAATCACCTACCTTGCCTCTCCAAAATGGTAACAATGAAGCAATTGAATTAGCCTTTAGAAAAAATCAAATAAAAATTATCTCTTAGGTAAGTGCATAGATGGTGTCAACAATGAAAACTATGCTTAGTGATTCTAGAGCAGATACAAATATGAAAATAGATGAGTTTTAAAAAATTATGGAAGTGAGGCTGGGGAGATAGCTCCATGGCACAAGTACCTGACTGGCAAGTTCAAAGTCATGAGTTTGAACGTCTGTCAAACACACACACACACACACACACACACACACACACACACACACAATTATGGAAGCCATCAATGCCTAGCATAGGAAAAGATGAAATCTATAATACAGATTAAAGCAGGTATACAAGAAAACAAAAATTCTATGGAAAGCATTTGTAGCAGATGAAGCTGATGTGAGAATGTTGGTAGCAATCAGAAAAAGAAAGATTTCTTAAAAATAGCAAGATACCACAAGAAATCAATACAACAGCTATTATATGATGTAAAGAAGAACAAATTAATTGTAGTCAGTGAAAAAGCAAACCTTCCCTGGTAGAGAAAAAGAATTTGAGATACAGAAAGTGAGGCATGTAGAAAAATCTACCGATGGTCATACCATAGTCAAGATTCCAGAAATTCAACTTAAGAATAGAATCTTAAAAGTTATTAGAGGGAAAAAAAATTGCCTATAAAGGAAAGCCCATCAGAATCACAGCTGATTTCTTAGCATGAAGTATGCAAGTCAAAGAATGCTTGAAGTAAAGTATTTCACGTTGTAAAGGATAACCTTTAACCCAGAATGCGGCACCCAGCAAAAGATGGAGAAATAAGATGTCCATGAAAAAGAACAGCAGAGAAAATGTAAAATTACCAAACCAGCACTCTAGAATGTTTTAAAGAAAATTCTAGAACGAGAAAACAAAGATTACAACGTCATGAACCCCAGTAGAATGAATTCACCAGGCAAGGAAGACAAAAGAAGGGGGGAAAAGGAGAAAACAACACGATAAGGATAAGTCAATGCACATCAGTGTCAGTGGCCTCAATTCTCTAATCAAAAGACCTGCAGATCTGCAGAATGGATCAAGAAGCTTGATACTATATGCTTCATACAAGAAAGACATTTAATTCAAAAGGAAATTCACAGCCAGGCATGGTGGCACACGCCTATAATCTCAGCACTTGGGAGGCTGAGGGAGGAGGATGAGTGTGAGTTCGAGACCAGCCTGGGCTACAAAGTGAGCTCAAGGCCAGCCTAAACTGCACAGGGAGACCCTGTCTCAAAAAAAGAAAAAAAAAAGGAAATTCATGAAATGGAAGTCAACAGACAGAAAAAAGTATTCCATTTGACAGGACTCAGAAAAATAGTAGGGGTGACTATTCTATTTATAGATAAAGAGAATTACAAGCGAAGGCTGATTATGATATTTTAAAAAGTCACTACATTCTTGTAAATGAAATAATCAAAGGGACAAAGATAATCATAAATATATATGCAACAAATACCAATGAACCCAGCTATATAAAGCAAATATTAATAGATATAAAAAGTCAAATAAGGACTAATACAATTGTATTGGAGGATCTCAGTACACCATTGTCATAATAAGACAGATAAGCTAGACAAATACTCAACAATGAAATAACAGAACTAAACCAAATTTTGTAACAAATGGACTTGGTATATGTCTATAGAGTGTTCCACTATGCCAAGTCAGAATATACATTCTTCTTAGTCATACACAGGACATTCTCCAAAGTTAGATCACATAACACATGGAATATGTAAAGGAGTTGAAATGATCTCATGCATATTATCAGGCCACAGTGCAATAAGATTGGAAATCAATGTCAAAAGAATTTCATAGGGGCTGGGGAGATAGCTCTATGGCACAGTCCCTGCCTGACAAGTGCAAGGTCATGAGTTTGAGTCCTGGTCCTGCAAATAAAAAAAAAAAAGAACTTCATAAACACATGAAAATTAAATAGCACTCACCTGAACAAATAACAGATGACAGGTGAAAAAAACGTGAACAACTTAGACAGTTTCTACAATTAAATGGCTATGACATTATACCATACCAGAACTTACAGGATACAATGAAAATAGTCCTGAGAAAAATTTATAGTATTGAATATCCATACCTGGAAAATAGAGAAAGCACAAACAAACTATTTAATGTTGAACCTCAGACATCTAGAAAAAGAAGAACAGAATAAGCCAGCTCTTGGGAAGAAATTATATAGATCAGAGAAGAAATTAACACATTGAGAATTTAAAAATCAATGAAGCACAAAGTTTGTTCTTTGAAACATTAAATAAAATTGACAAACTCTTGGCCAGTTTAAAAAAAAAATTAAAGAAAAGACTCAAACCCATGAAATTAGGAATGAAAAAGGTAAAGTCACAATGGACCATTAAGCAACCCAGAAGACTGTTTTTTAGCTGCTTCAAAAACTTGTATTCAATAAGTTGGACAATGAAGAAGAAATGGACAGATTTCTAGATACATACAAATTATCCAAGTTGAATGAAGATATAAAAAATCTTAAGCAAAACAATAACAATCAGAAGAATCAAAGATTTAATCAAAAACCTACCAATAAAAACGAAAAGAGTCCAGGCACTGATAGATTCACTGTTGAATTTTCCAAGATATTTAAAGAAGACAGCACTAATACTGTTCAAACTTTTATGAAATTCAAAAAGAGGCAATACTTCAAATTCACTCCTGCAAACAAGCATTACCCTTATACCTAAGCTGGAGAAGGATCCAATCAAGAAAGATCTACAAGCCTTTCTCCTTAATGAACATAGATGTAAACATCTGCAACAAAATAATAATAAACAGAATGCAACAATTCATCAAGAAGATTATATACCATGCCCAAGTGGGATTCATGCCACGGATTCAAAGATGGTTCAGCATTCACAAAGCAATAAATGTAATATACCACATCAACACACTCAAAGACAAAAACTGCATGGTCATCTCAATATATTAAAAAAAGCATTTGATAAAATCTATCACCCATTGCCGGGCGTGGTGGCTCACGCCTGTAATCCCAGCACTTGGGAGGCTGAGGCAGGAGGATTGGTGCGAGTTCGAGACCAGCCTGGGCTACAAAAGTGAGCGCAGGACCAGCCTCAACTGCATAGCGAGACCCTGTCTCAAAAAAAAAAAAAAAAAAAAAATCTATCACCCATTCATGATAAAGAATGCAATAGAACAGAATATCCATATCCCTATCTGAAAAACAGAGCAAATTCCTACAGAAAATTGGAATAAATGGACTCTATCTCAATCTAATTAAGGTAATCTATGATAAACCCACAGCCTAATTCACTCTAAAATCAAAAACAAGACAAAAATTCCACTGTCTCTATTCTTATTCAACAAAGTCCTGGAAAGTTTATCCAGAGCAATTAGACAAAAGAAAGAAATAAAAGGAATAATGATAGGAAAGGAACAAGTAAAATTATTATGATTTGCAGACAACATGATACTCATGAAACATTCCAAAGGCTCAACTAAAAAGCTGCTAATTTGAGTGAACAAATTCAGTAGCATAGCTGGATACAAAGTCAGCACTAAAAGATCAGGGCTAGCCAGATAGCTCAGCAGACTAAAGTGCCTGGTCAGGCAGAGAGCAGGGGATGGGGTTCGATCTCCATCATGCATGCTGGCCCCACCCTTGGGGTGCATTGAGACAATGATGGAGTCTGGGCATGGTGGCACACACCTGTAATTGCAGGATTTGAGAGACTGAAAATAGGAGAATCACTACGAGTCCAATCTACATCGTGAGACCATGGACCCTATAAACCCTGTACTTAACACATTTTTTATAAAACAATAAATAGCCTTCCTACATACGATAAACTATTTGAAAGAAAAATTAGGGAATAACATCTAAAAATGAAATACAAAGAAAATAGAATCTGTATGTCAAAGAAATAGGTACTTTCTGATATTCATTATAGCACTACATTAGCTAAGATATAAAATTAACCTATCTATTGGAGAATTATTGAGAGAAGAAAACATGATCACTATAAAATATTGTTCAGCCTTAGAAAATAAGGAAAAGCTTATTGTGACTTGTGACAAGGATGAAATCATAGAATATCACGATTAAATGAAATAAAGCAGGCACATAGAGGCAAATATTCTATGATCTCGTATGTATTAGCTGAATTAATAAAAAGTAGAAAGAGGAATACTAGTCACCACTGCTGCATGATAGCGTGAGAGATGGAAAACTGTTAGCCAAGGGATACAAAATTTCTGGTAGACAAGATGAATGATTCTGGAGATCTACTGTTAAGCATGGTGACTACAATTAATAACTATTATTGTATATTATTATTAGATTTTTTTTTTTGTCTTTTTGAGACAGGGTCTTGCTGTGCAGTTCAGGCTAGCCTTGAGCTCACTTTTGTAGCCCAGGCTGGTCTCGAACTCACACCGATCCTCCTGCCTCAGCCTCTCAAGTGCTGGGATTACAGGCGTGCGCCACCACGCCCAGCTTATGTATATTATTATTAGAAGACATCTTAAATATCCTTACCTCAAGAAACGTATGTGAAGTGTTACACATGTTAGTTCATTTCATTTAATAATCTTACAATATATGTACATCAAAATACAACATTGCACATTAGAAACATATAAATTTTAAGTTACTAATTATAACTTTAAAAAGCTAAGGGGAGAATAATGTATATGCTATCATTTGAATATGCCCCCATGGTGTTGTGAAGCTGATTCCAAAGGTGAATGTTGAGAGATGGAGCCTTTGACATGTAATATGTTAATACAGGATTAATTTTTTTACAGAGGAGATTAGCTCTCTGGAGTGAATCCCTGGTAGAAAGGTACTTTGGACTCCTTACCTCTTTCTCATGTCCAGGGCCTTTTACCTTCTGCCTTCAGCCATGGAACAATACAGCAGAAAGGTCCTTGCCACAAATGACCCCCTCAATCTTGAAACTCCTAGCCCCCAAAATGTAACAAATCAGCTAGGCATGGTAGCGCATACCTGTAATCACAGCATTTGGGAAGCTGAGGCAGGAGGATCTGTGCGAGTTTGAGACCAGCCTGGGCTACAAAAGTGAGCTCAAGGCCAACCTGAACTGCATAGTGAGACTCTGTCTCAAAAAAATCGACCAAAAAGAAAAAAAAATGTAACAAATCAATCTCTGTTCTTTATCGATTACCTACCTCTGATATTCTGCAATAATAATACAAATCCAACTAATTTCCCACCTAAGTAACAATTGACAATTATAAACTAAGATTTTCTAACATTATTTAAGCTTTATAATACTTTGATTGTAACTAGATTTACCTAGACCTGTGTCTTACCTCTCATTACAAAGAATGATAATGCTTTTATTGTACATAAGAAAGCTGTATCGTCACACACATGCAAGGATATTTGTAGTGCTCTGTGTGTCATACAAAATTTCAAATATATACAGAGAGAGATGAAAATATTAAGTGTAGTAGAAGGAGTAAAGTTCACTAGATTTTAAACTACACTCTCTCGTTTCCAAACCTGAGAATCTATAAAGCCTTTATCGCTCTAGGCTGGGTGCAAGTGTGAGCCAGCTCCTCCTCTATCTCTCTCCCTTCTGCAAGCAGCCGTTCTTGCCTGTGTTCTTATTCTCCTGAATCTCTTTCCAGTATTTGCAACACGCTTATGCTTTATGTCTTTCTAATGTCATTATGGTCCCTCTTTTTAATATAAGTACTTCTTTTCATTGTTTTGCTCCTTTATGTGCCTCCTCACCTCTCTGGCATTTTGTTTTCCTCTCTTTCCTTCGCCTGTGTTATTTTATTTTTCTACAAATATTATTTTAAACTATTTGTTGCCACATTTGTTACTTCTACTCTTATTCTGGTAATAATGTAATGTTAATTCATAAAAACATTTTAATATAAGATGGAAAAACATCTTTTTTTTCTTGACATGTTATAATATGAAGAAATCTTGTCTACTCCTAGAAATTCTCAGCCAAAAGCCCTTAGCAAATACTTTTGTATGTGATAATGTCAGAATCGTAATATTTTAAACTGGTTAAAGTATGACCATGTTCACATCAGTGAGGTCAGATTTCTGTACATGAAAACAGCATTGCATAAAATACTTTGCTATCAATAAAGATAATTTTAAAAAGAGATATATACTTTCAATAGTTTAAATATGCCAAGACAAAGTTTATTCCTCATAAATGTTCATCTTTAAGTAATTAGGCATCTTAATTCAATTTCTAAATGTCATATTTCCTTAGTCATGAATTTTTATAAAGATGTTTTTAATGTTATTAATACCAACTTTTAAACATGGACAGATAGCAAAAATAGATATTCTAGCACTAAGAATGACACTACATGATGTGGCTAATGGACTTGACTAGTCATTTTCAAATCTTTGTTAACATACAGTTCTTCTCTTACTTAAAAAATGATGATTGGCTAATATAAAATGTAGGAATCACACTGGGATGAATGCCACAAGTACAGGAATGTTAAAAACTCAGAGATTACATAGAATATAAATTGCTTTGTTGTCTGTTATAAATTAAAATAGCATCTACCTGAGTGTGGTGGTACATGCATGTAATCTCAGCACTCAGAAGGCTGAGGCAGGAGGATCACTGCAAGTTCAGGGCCAGCCTGAACTGCATAGTAAGACCCTGCCTCAAAGAAAACCAGTAAATAATAGGGCACCTTCAAAGCTAGAAGGGAAGGGAAAAGAAAAAGATGAAAAAATAAGGATAAAATAGAAACAAAGCTTTGTAAATAGGAGAGCAAGAGGGGTTGGAGGAAAAAGAAGGGAATGTGGAAACAAGAGGAATCGAGATATAGCATGTATGGACACCAATTTCCTGTGATGAATATAATCATTGTGCATACCTAAATGGCACCAAGGAAATTAATTTTAAGAATCCAAATTTCGAAGGGATTCAATTCTCAAAATCCATAAAAGTACAAAAAATTTTAAGTTAACTGCAGAAGAAAAATATCACTTCGTTGTACAACTTTCACTTCTGATATTTATTTAAGAGAACTAAAAATAACTAGAACTGAAATTTAGACCACTGCCTTAGAACTGAGGAACTACAACCTCTCCTACACTTTAAATTGCTGATAGGATTGGGCGTGGTGGTGCACGCCTATAATCCCAGCCTATAATCGTGAGGCTGAGGCAGGAGGATTGGTACCAGTTTGAGAGCAGCCT
This sequence comes from Myocastor coypus, assembly GCA_004027025.1. Lineage (NCBI taxonomy): Eukaryota > Metazoa > Chordata > Mammalia > Rodentia > Myocastoridae > Myocastor > Myocastor coypus. Next base: position 13,523 of record PVJA010004738.1, on the reverse strand, counting down.
GGGCTACAAAAGTGAGCTCAAGGCCAGCCTGAACTGCATAGCGAGACCCTGTCTCAAAAAGGCAAATAAATAAATAAATAAATAAATAAATAAATAAATAAATAAATAAATAAATTGCTGATAGGCATAAGCACCTGATAGGAAGTAGGCTATTAAGTGTATGGTGGGTCTCAGTGTTCCCTGCTCAGCCATTGCCTTCACCATTCCTGTCTTGCTGAACAGAGCAGTTAGCACTTATTATTGGTATTATCAAACTATTTTCTGAATTAACGAATGTAGATAATTAAATGAAAAACTTATAAAGACTTCACTTGCTTTAAGTCACCGTGATCAACTTTTCAGTGTGTCAGAAATCACTAAAATCTACTTCTAATGATGGGCCTGTAGTAAGAAAAATGATTAGAATTTGTTTTCCACCAGTAGTCAGATGTATCTACCAACAAAGTAAGAAAGCAACAAAGAAAACTAAAAGCCATGCCAGAATGTAACTATTTTCTGTAAGTATTGTGGCTGGCATGCAAGAATAAAAAAATACAGATTTTTTCAGAATAAGTCAATAGCTGAGGCTCTCCTGCTGGCCCTACAAGCAGCCAAGTCAAATGGAAGCCTGAAGCGAGTTGCTCAGCAAAACTGCTATGCGCCTCAGTTGAGCAACTCTAGTGTTGTCCTCAAACTTATGACTATTTAACAATGTTACTATTTAGTATTCCACTAAGGTTTTGTTTACTATTCAGCCATAGCTCAATAAAACAGAAATTGGGACTCAGCCAAATTTTTATTTGAGAATATTTAAAATAAAGTTTTTGGAAATTAGAAATCCCTTTCACACTTTTTTTTTTACAGCCCCATCATAAAGTCCTGTTCTAGCCTTCTCCATTGCAGCTACTGTCTCTGAAATGAGCTTTAAGAAATATTTCCAAGTCAATAAATCAATATGGAGTTTTCTCAATGAGCTGAAATTAGAAAGTCCGTATGACCCAGGAATCCACCGGCTAGGTATCTTTCCCAAAGAGCTCAAGTCATCATACTACAGGGATATTTCCATGCCCATATTTATGAATGCAAATTCATAGTATCAATCCTAGAAGCAGCCAGCCTGCACAGCCCTCGATAGATGACTGGATAAATACAATGTGATATCCATATCTAATGTAATACCAGTCTGCTTTAAAAATAACAAATTTGAGACATTTGCAGGAAAAAGGATGCAACTAGAGAATATAATGTTAACTGAAACAAACCAGACACACCAGCTTAAATATTGGATTGTAACATTCATTTGAGTGAGACAAAACACAAATAGAATAAAAGATGGATAGAAAAGGACAAGGAAGTAGATCTCTCATAATAGGGAAGTGGCCCAATGGGAAACGTGAAGGGGAAGGAGAAGGGAAAGAATAGATAAGTAGAAAAAAGATACATCATGTACAGGAGCCTGATAACCTCAGTTAATGTAAACATTACACAAAATACCAGAAGCCAAGATTAATAACATCAACAAGAAAGAAAAATGTGATGGAGGAAATGGAGGACGAGAAAGGAATTTTTTTGAAAAGAAGCAAGCTGTGGTGTGTACATGTAGCCACTCCCCAACATGAACTGCATGAACTGCAAACATGTACTGATAAGATTAAATTTTTTACAAAAAGAAATGTTTTCAAGTCAAAAACAAGTATTTTCTTTCTGTCACTTTGTATTTCACATATAGCTGCCCTGATCTGAATGAAAAAGGAGTTTCTGATTGAAGATTGTATATGAATTTTACAAAGAAGTAAAAAAAATTTCCATATTTTAAATACATATTTTTCATTAATATTATGGAATGATAGAAAGAGAGCCTACGTATGAGACTGACTTGGTTTATGGCCATAATCCTACCATTTACCATTTTTATAGCTAGTTTAACAATAGCTAAGTATAGTTAACACAGTAAAGTATTATAAATAATAATATAATTAATTTTTACCATGGTTCTGTCATGTAGGTCCTATTATCATTATTGAATAGTTGAGGAAACTGAGATTTACAGAAGTTCCCTAACTCATACAGTCAGATGACAGAGAAGTTAGATATGTGTTTCTCTGATTTCACAGACTTTATGCTTAAATATTTTTATATCTAAATACATTTATGATGGTATTTGGTGTGTGTATTGTCATATAATGCATTTCTGATCTGAAGCTTTTGTTAGTTTCTTCTAATCAATAGCAATTAAGAAAAAAGTTCTATCTCTTAATAATTATGTCTAAGCATTTTATGTTCCCATATCTTTTGTTTTAAATCACCAAAGTCACTAATAATAGTGTTATGTATTTGAGTCAATCCTAGCTTTTCAAGCCAGAAGATAATACCATAATATGAAAATACCATCCTTAACAGTAGCTTCCACTTCTTTAGTGCCTCAGTTTGAAGCCTAGCTTTACTCTTTGAACCTTAAACTGAGCCTTAGTTTTCTCCTTTTAAAAGATGTCCATAGTGCCTATCATAGAATAAGCACTATATAAATATGAGCTCTTATTTATATTAACAAAATTAATTTCATTAATGTCTGTGACAGGTATTTTATAATTATTAATAATTCATCTCATTAAATAAAGGTGAGATTCACCATATTCTCAAGGGTAATTTCCCTATCACCAAGTCCAAACCAAATGATTGACACAGGCAGTGTTCCTTTAGGTCCTCTGGTGGATAGGGAAGTCATCTTTATTTGCACTGCTATGGTAATTGCAGAAGCTACCCGTTAGAGTCTAGTGTACAATGAATCTTCTTTAACTCTAGCTACCATGACTGTCTTAGGCTTTGTTTCATTTCTAGGAAGTTTTGAAATTAAAACTCAAACTCATCCTGTTGTGTAGACAGCCTCGGGATAAAAGATAGCTTTATGCTCTACTTACCACTAGTTGTTTCTTTAAATTAGCCTTTAGATTTACCTTCTAACTTCACGAATATGCTTTGTTGTTGTGTTTTGTTTGGCTTTGTCACTTTTACTAGTACATGTTCACAGTGCATAAGGATTACATAAATTGTACATCACTGGTACATGTACATAACACATTTCAAATCCCTTTCTCCCTTTTCCATTTACCCCCATTTCATTTTTCCAGTGCCAGATTCATTTATCTATCTTCTAAGATTTTATAAAGTTAATTATCATGGCCAAAGAATATACAAAACATGCAAGATATCTGTACTAGGTCAAGTTGTAATTTTAGATCCATTATCTACACTGAATTATAATACCTTTTACCTTTCCCTTTTTTCTATCATCTGTTTTTCTCAGATAGATAGATAGATAGATAGATAGATAGATAGATAGATAGATAGTTTTATTTTATATAGAATTTTTATTATTTTTACAGCACGGATCAGTCTAAGTACCATGCATCATAATGCTCTTCCAAATGTATATTATATCATTTGAGTGCTACTGTTACTTTTACTTTTAGTTCACGAATAAAAATCAAAACTATAATAAACAGTAAAGTTGCTCTCCTTTGACCTTTTCCTGATTCATTCCAAGAAATTATTCCTGTAACGTGTTCAAAAGTTGTTTCTTCAAGTGTTATTTTGTTGTAGAATTTTTAATTTATATTTATTTTTTATAATTTTATTACTTTTAATAAGAAATACCAATGAGACAGTTTCAAAATATGTTAGGACAGCCATAGTAATTAATACAATGCACATAGTTGTCTTCATAGTAGTTCAGAGTACAAGATGCAGACATGATAAGTTTTCTAAACACTATTGATACAAATATTTCTACTCATTGAGCTAAGAGAAAGTAGTTGTATACATAGTCCAATATTCCATGATAATAGTGGATTATCAGCAAAACTAGCATTGTCGGAAGCTATTGACTTGAGCCTTTTACAGCTCAGTATACCTATCTGGTTTTACTTTTTATGTCTCATGATTAAACTTTTCTGCTGGGTGGGTGGTTAAGGGCAAGTTAAAGCAGGACCTGTATGGCAAAACATGTAACTTTTGTATCTCCCAAGGTCAGTCAAATCCCTTTAGGATTTACTTTGAAACCATGTACAGTGCTTTGTAGAACTATTATCAGTGTGAGCCATCTGGATGAGTCACGCCCATTGCTTGACCAGTTTGCTCTCTGTGAAAGCCTTAGAGGATGTTTTCTCTCTAGGTGACTCTCCTTAAGCACACTATACATGATCAATCACTTTCCACTGTGGCCCCATAATCTCCTTGAACAGCAAATCTGGGACACCACTGAGATATAGGATGTTACAGTACAGGTTCTCTTATATTCTGAGTCCTCAGTGACCTTGAAGGGCTAGGGCCAAAATATTGGCTATCCTTGTAGCTCTTTTTCTCTAATTTTTTGATCTGCAGGGATGTAGCTCAGTGGTAGAGCACATGCTTTGTAGCATTTTTTAATTTACTACTATAGGTTATTATGAAAACTAATACCAATTTGTCATTTTTTATACCTATTAATTTTGCACTAAGAAATTAGAAACTTGGCAATTATATTACCTCACAATTCCTGATTATAGTATTATAAGGTTTCCAATAATTAAATTGTGTTATGTTATAATTGTTCTTGAGTTTGCATAAATTTATTTTAACTCTAACAATTTTTTATTATAAAATTCTATCACTAAACCACTGCCTCTTGAAAAGTATCCCAAGTATGAGCCAAAATATACTTCTTATTAATTTGTTTTCACCTCTCATTACTTCAGCCAAAGAATGCTGAAGTTTCTGTTCTCTTTGTGTATGCCACCAGCATAAAAGTTTCTCTTTCATTATTTTGATAGAGCTACTACTTACTTGGAAGTATAAAGATACTAAACTTTCTGAACACTTGCATGCCAAAAAGTTATTCTCTTGATTCATTTAATTGAAATTTGGAGGAAAAGTAGAATTCTATATTCAAAAATATTTCCTCAGAGAAATTTGATAAAATATGACTGTTATGGTCTGTGTCTAGTTTTCCCCCCAAAGCCTCACACAGTCATGGGTCAGGGACTTCTAGAATTTGAGATTAACTCATGATCCATTGGGATTATGGGTCTTTGTACTGCTGGGATTATGAGTGTGAGTGCTGCACCCAGCCTCAGGTGGATAGCAGGAATGCAATTTAAGGGAGACAGACTTCCTCTCTCTGTTGACCTTCTTGCTGCTATTTCTCCCTCAGCTCCTCTTGCTCTCAGCTGAACTGCTGACCTTTACCATATGGCAGTCTCCTTTGGGGTCAGCTGAGTATGGACTAAAATCTCCAGTGACTGTGAGCTAAACAAATCTTCCTTCCTTCATTTTGGATGTCAGGTATTCTGTCCCAGCAATGAGAGAAAAGTAACTGAGACAATGACTCCATGATCTTCAAGCTCAGAAGGTCACTAATGTTGCAAAGTGAATGACTGAGAGTAGTTGTATTTCTCATCCTTCTTGAGACCACCCAGTTGCATTTCTCTGTGGAACCATCTAGTATGTTTTATTTATTTAGAGGGTTCCAAAACTGCAAAAGGATGTCAAAAGAACATAGGTCTTCTATAATTTACCTAGTTGGCATTATGTGCATTCCTCAAATTAAAGATTTTTGCCTTCACTCAGTTTAAGATAACTATTTTCACATGAAACACTCACAACTCTTATTTCACCATTCTTCTTTTAGAATGCCTAATCATCCAGTGAAGCAAAATGATCCACACTTGTAATCCAAGCTTACAGCATGCTGAGGTAAGAGAATCTCCATGAGTTTTAGAACACCCAGGGCTACAATGTGAGCTCAAAGCCAGCTTGAGCTTCATAGGGAGACCTTGTCTCAAAAAGACAAAAATAAAATAAAATAGAAAAGAAAACAAAAATGTCTACTCAGTAGCTATCTGGTTTGCATCCATCCTCTATTTCTCATATTTCCAATCTTCCTACATTTGTATATTCAACTAACACACATGTTGTTGTTTTCTTAAAAGAAAAATTGGGACCTTGCAAAAATGGAAATTTTAGAAATATTTTTATGTTCTATCCCTGATACAACATGCTGTGCCAGTCCCACACCCAGGCACACTGAGGAAGAGATGGAAAAGAAAACAAAAATGTCTACTCAGTAGCTATCTGGTTTGCATCCATCCTCTATTTCTCATATTTCCAATCTTCCTACATTTGTATATTCAACTAACACACATGTTGTAGTTTTCTTAAAAGAAAAATTGGGACCTTGCAAAAATGGAAATTTTAGAAATATTTTTATGTTCTATCCCTGATACAACATGCTGTGCCAGTGCCACACCCAGGCACACTGAGGAAGAGATGGAGTCTGGGTATGGTGACACATGCCTATAATCCCAGTGCTGGGGAGGCTGAAAACAAGAGGATTACTACAAGTCTGAGCTGCACAGTGAGAGCCTGTACCAAATGCACTACATAAAATAAATAAGTAAAATAAATATTTTTATAAAAAGTAAAAACTATAAAACTGATTCTATATTTCATGTTTGCCCAATTATTTCAAATTTGCTTTGCTTTGAAATCACTAATTTGAATAAAATTTTGTATGCATAAAAACTATCTCACTTCTTAACAAACCAGAGTCCTGCTCAGTACTTTTAATCATAGGTGGCTAATGCCAAAAATATAACACCAAGAAAGTTTGCAGACTCAAATAAGACAAAGTTGATGAAATAAATGTAAATTAGGTAAATGCAGTTGGTGGAACAAGACTTCTTCCTTTGAAATACATCTGTATTGTCATCTCAACTAAAGGATAATGTATGACATATACATGTGCACTCTTATGTATGCTGTCAGATTGTCATTTTTCTTTCCTAATATATGTAACACGATAGAAACAATTTTTAATTCAACCTAAATGTTTCTAAGTTTAAAAATCTTTTATGAGTAACACATTACTTGTGCCATATTACAAAGTGATTCTTGAGCTATGCACAAATAAGTTCAGTAGAGAAATACAAGCCAATGCTTGTATTGAGATGACAAAATTATCTACTGAAACTTCAGACTTATTTAACAATTACTGAAAATTTACTACACATCGAGAGTACTGGTAGATGTCTTTATCTTTTAAATTGATAGATACAGTCTTACAGAACTTGATTCTAATTTTGACCTTCCTTTAGATTTAGTCAGTTAATGCCTTCAAAAGAAATGAACCCAATGCTGAATGTCTCTAAATTAATATAATTCCTAAGATTTCCTAGATATTCTGTTGCATTAATTAGTTGTGCATTTGTTCTTCCTTAGATTAGTTCATCCTGATATGGTACTGGTAATTTCACCATTGAAAATATTATAAATCCACTCTTGGCACTGTCTCAAATAGCAAAATTTTACTTCAGCAATCAATGGTTTGTATAAATGTCTGACTACATTTCAAATCTGGCTGATAGCCTGTGTTGGTAATTTACTATTAATAATATCTAACAAAGATGGTCTGATATCTTGTACACATGAGGCTATAGTCTCATATTTGTCTCAATGTTGGATTTCTATAATAAAATACTATGACTCAGTAGCTTATAAGCAACAGAAATTTATTTCTCTTAGTCCAGATAGCTAGAAAGATCAAATCACAAACAGATTCTGTGTCTAGTGTGGATCTGCTATTTTATGGATGGTCTCTTCTCAGTGTGTCCTCACATGGAAGGGAACAAAGCAGCTTTCATGAGTCTATTTCATATGAGAACTAAATCCATTCCTAAGAAGTCACCTTTTGTAACCTATGTTTTCCTCCTAATAAACACTGTCACGTTGGAGGTTAGGATTTTGACATATGAATTTAGGGGAAGGCCATAGTAAAGTTGTCACTAGGTCTAACTTTATAACTGTAAAGTTTATGGTGGTACTTTTTAAAATTCAATCCAACTGTAATAGGCAATTATTCATTATTAATTTTAATCTGCTTTACTATTTTAATTTTTTTAATATTGATTATTCCTTAAAAATAATAATCAGGAAAATCCATATCCATACAGCTTAAAGTAAAAGCAGAGTAGAAAACAATCACAGAGGAATTGTAAGTTTCAAAATAGATCCCAGTTGAGGACTAGGGATATGGGTCACTGGCAAAGCACTTGCTTCTGGATTTCCAGAATAAAAAAATAGATACAAATTGACGGGAAAAAATTATATGATGAGCAAATTGTATGTATAAAATGTATTAACAGTAAACCTTCTATTCAGTATTTGATAATAAGTGTAACTTTCCTTTATGTCCTAAGATTGAATACTTTATAATTCTACAAAAAACAGCCCAATGTAAAACTTTCTTCTAGAGTAACACTGGACTTTGGCTAATTTCCAAGAATTTTTTCAACATAAAATATAGAACTATCAGGACAGTTAGATATGTTACAACATGGGGCCCGGCGGGATGGCTCAGTGGTCTAAAGCGCCTGCTTGGGAAAGCTTGGGCGGTTTCAGGGACCGCAGTTCGATTCCCGGCACCACATGCTGTGCCAGCCCTGCCCTCCGGGCAGACTGAGCCGGCCATAAAAATGAGTGAATAAACAAACAAAGGTTCTGAAAGAAGAAAAAGATAAAGAAATAAAATTTAAAAAAAAAAAAAGATATGTTACAACATGTTAGCAAATACCACTCTCATGTACTAATGATATTTATGATGTATAGTCACTTCTGTGTTTCTTAGAGTACAAAGAGTTTAATTACAGGAGTCTTCTTACCATAGCTGGTACTTTCCTAGTTCTTTCTGTTCTTGACAAGATAGTAGCATGTTTTTTAGTCAGGTTACATAATTCATCACAAATTCCACCAACCTGTGAATTCCAAAAAACATGTTGAAAGAAAGGGTTTTAAAAATGTAGCACAGGGGCCTGGGAGAGAGCTCAGTAGAATAAACACTTGCCTAGCAAGCACATGGTCCTGATTTCAATCCCTAGTAGCACAGAAAAAAAAGTAGCACATATTCCTATCAATATTGTATAGTTTATTGGGCCAGTGAGATAACTCAACAAACTAAGCACCTGCTTAGGCAAGTGCAGGGACCAGCGTTTGATCTCCTGTATATATGCCAGACTAGCCCCACCCCAGGGCAAGCAGAGCCAGAGACTGAGTGTGGGTGTGGTGGTGCATACATGCAATTCCAGTTTTGGGGAAGCTGAAGGAAGAAGGGTCACTAAGAGTCAGAGCTGTCTAGTGAAACCCTGTACCAAATACATTACATATATACACAGAGAGATAGATAGATATTAATTTATTAATAAAATGATAAGTTTGCAATGAATCTCATCAACATTGCTGTTATTAAATAGAAAAATATAAACATAAAAATCATTTTTCACATGGGACATAAATAAAAAGGCTTTGGTCAATAATATACTACTTCAGAAACAAAGTTGATTATATGAAGCTTTTAAAAGGGATAATGGGTTCAAAACATTATTTACACATATTAGAGGTGAGTTGTTAGCTATATTATAATATCAAATTCAGCTAATAATCATATTCTGTTTTACAACCAGCAGATTATACCCTCAATAACATATGAGCTTAAAGTATTTATTCAATTGTATAGTGTTATTTGCTAACACTTTATTACTAATACACAAAATGAAACATATTAGCTGTAACTGTTTAACTTAAGTATGTGGCAATTGTGGACTCACACATTTCCTAAGCAAAATATTCAACAATCTATTAAGTAACAATCCCTCATTTGCATTGAAGATGCAAATTAATAGGCTACAGGAAGCTTGCAATCTAAAACTTTCATTAGCAATTCATCCTTACACTTTCTGATTTATAATAATTTATTCATTTAGATCCACTTAATAATTTAAACTCTATAAACAGCAGTAACTTTTTATATAAAAGGGATAATGATTTATCTTTTCATTTTGATACAGTACCATTTTTACTTCATAATTTTATGTTTAATGTTTTAGAATTTCACACTTTGTAGAAGAGGAATTATTTATGGAGACATTAGTTTAATAAAAAAAAAAAAATCCATTCCCAAAGCATTCTGTGAAACTATCTATTTTTCTGCCCCAAATGCTTAAGTTGGCATTTCTCCACTATTTCATGCACAATATTATTTCTACCAAGTCACTTAAAAGTATGTAGAGTCCATCACTTTCAAAAACAAAACAGCCACTGTCATAACTTGCAAAAGTGCAAAAGCCTACGAATACAGTAGCATCTGAGCCAATATTATTACTAAGTGGTTTTTATAGTGTTGAAGCTAAAAAATAATTTTTTCATCATAATTGTACTATCACTATTCACATGATCCTAGAAATTTTAATATGTTTCAAATAATTTTACAACTTTTACTGTTTGGAAGATAGAGTTATGCAAACTTGAATAAAATTCCAAATAAATAAATGATAATTAAATCAAAATTACTATGAATAATTAAAAATAAATCAAGTTATAAAATTCCCCTTATTCAAGGCTTCACATAATAGTAGGAATAAAATATGTGAGAGAACTAAGAACATGAAGAGAGTAGAATGTTTGAGAGCTGAGCTACTAAATGGCTGGTTCTGCTTAGGCAGGTTTTTCTGATAATAGGAAATACAGTAATAACTGGGCTTAGACCTAGCCATGGGCTCCTGCTAAAGAACTGAGAAAGTATCATATTGCCTTATTGTTCTGACAGAATGATAAATATGTAGACATGAGTATCTCACAATACAAGATCTATTTCCCCAACTAAGATATTTGCAAGAAGTAAAGGCAGGGATGCTACATCTAAAAATATCTAAGCCAAAACACAGAAACATCAAATATTATATATTCTTGAAGACCAATTAGAAATATCATTCTCAATATATCAGGTTTACTTCCTGATATCCCAAAAAGGGTTACACTGGAGAAAGTGAAACAACCAGAGGTAAGTAAAGCACTAACAGAAAAAACTTAATCAGCACAGTACTGGATTAGATTAAAACTGATCCCTTCTCATTTGCATATCGTGCAGGGCAAGTGTGAATATAACCACTCCAGTAGAAAACACTAAGAATCTCTACAATGCTATGTGTACAACATATGGCCCTCTATTAGAAGTTGCATAGCATTCCAAAAAACAGAGTTGATGATCAAATACCAAGAGAAAAAAAATAATAGAACATAACTAAATGACAAATAATACAAATATTAGAATTAACAATGACTTTAAAACAATTAATTTTTTGAGAAGACAAAGGTGAAAAGTGGAGGAAAAAAATTGAAAACATGCAGATTTTTTTCACAGACACGAGCCCTTTAAGAAGTATTTAAAAATGAAAAATAACACATATTAAGTTAAGAATACAACAAACTGGTTTTTTAATCATTTATTTATTTATTTATTTATTTCATACAGGGTCTCCCTACATAGCTCAGACTCATAATGATCCTCCTATCTCACCCTCACCAGCACTGGGATTAAAGGTACATGCCACCACACTTAGTTTTGGTGGCCAGCACAGTGCACCACTGGTTCCTGGGCAGGCAGGACATTTTGTTCCTGGGATTGAACCTGGGTCCTTGTGCTTGTCAGCCAGGCACTTAGACCATCGAGCTATCTCCCTAGCCCCAGACAGAGTTTTATAATAACTGAAATAGCAGAAGAAAAGACTGATAAATTGAAAGTTAAGTCAGTAAAAAAATACCTGAACTGATACATGAAGGAAAAAAAAAAAAAAAAGACTACATTACTGAGGCATTCTAAGCAATGAGTGGGTGAACATAATGAACATAAATATTAAAGAATTTCAGAAAGACATGGTAAAGGCTTTCAAACTGATGAAAGAAATCAACCCAGGGATTTAATACTCTACAAATATCATTGACTTAGTTACTCTTTACTCGTTGCTGGGAAAAATACCCAACACTCAAAATGAAGGAAGGAAAGATTTATTTAGCTCACAGTTACTGGAGGTTTCAATCCATACTCAGCTGGCCCCAAAGCAAAGATGCACACCGCAGAGGCCAGCAGTTCATGGCGGCAGAACAGCAACAAAATGATGACAGAGGCAAACAACCAATCAGGGCAGCAGAGCAATAGCGCTAGTCTGTCTCTCTGTCTTTATATTACATTCAGACTCTCTGCCTCACCCTAGCCTCCTTAGGCCACACCCATAATCCCAGCCTTACTCAGACTGATAACCCCATCAGTACTAAAACACTTAATCCCAGTGGATCATGATTCAAGCCTCAAACTCTAGAAGTCCCTGCCTCATGATTACAAGAGGCTTTTGGAGGTCAACTAGATATAAGCCATAACAATCATGCAGATGTGTTTTTAAAAAACTAAAATAAAGTTTTCCACTGTATGGGAAATACTTCAAAGAATCTTATCTTATAAAAAAGTTTTTGCCCATCAAAAGAAATCACCAACCAGGAAAGCAGTTTGGGCAGCTGCAGTAGAGGCAGCAGCAGGAGGAGCAGGAGGCAGGTGGCAGAAGTGGCGGTGGCCATTATTAGGGCAGCAGCCGCAGTGAGAGCAGCTGGGATCTCAAGCAGCTGAAGAATGACAACGCCTGGCGCACCGCTGGGCGCTGAGCCTGCCCGCCCGCCGCGGGTAAGCTCACTGCGCCCCTCCGCCCCGCCTCTGCGTTCACACAACTAACTTTCTGTTCTAGCCTCTGCGTTCCCGCGACTAACTTCCTGTTCCAGCACAGATCCAAACCGCACCACTGGGAGCTGAGCCCGTGTGCCCGCTGCGGGTAAGCCACCTACGCCCCTCTGCCCCGCCTCTGCGTTCCCGAGACTAACTTCCTCTTCCAGCCCAGACCCAAACTGCACCGCTGGGAGCTGAGCCGGCGTGCCGGCTACGGGTAAGCCCCCTGCGCCCCGCTACCCGGCCTCTGCGTTCCCGCGACTAACTTCCTGTTCCAGCCCAGACCCAAACGGCATCGCTGGGAGCTGAGCCCACGCGCCGGCTGGGTCAGGATCCTTGGCCTGCCTTCCCGTTCCCTGCGCCCCCCTTTTTTTTTTTGAACCCCTCCAGCCCAAGCTCCAACACCGAACCCATCAAAAGCCCATTTGGCAACCGATCTGGTCCAGGAGCTTACCAGGACTACTCAATCCCAAAGCTCCACCTCCACCTACAGACCACATCCGCCATGATTCACAAAAGCTAGCAGCCAGAGCCCCAACACAAGAGTCAGGAATCTCTGTAGAAGAACCACCTTGGAGTCTCCAGGCCAAATGCCCATAGACACAGCATAACGCCACCAAAGTTCAGAGGTCGCTTCCATCCAAAATGATAACAACAACAAGTAGGAGGCAATCTCAGGACGCGTGCCCACCCAAACTGAATACAGAGGACACTGTCGTGTAAGAAAATGAGAATAATACAACTGAAACCTCTGAATTGATAGCATCTGAGGCAGACACACAAGTGCAGAAACTTATAGAGCAACTGAGATCAGAGATAACATCTGAAGTGAAAAAAGAAATACATGAAGTGGAAAAACGACTGGAGAAACGTATGGAGGACATCAGAGCAGAAATAATATCTAAAGTTGACAAAGACATGCCTCAATCAATAGCATCCCAAGTAGGGGAACAACTACACAAAAGTA
>PVJA010004737.1:50787-83795 GCA_004027025.1 Myocastor coypus | reverse complement strand
AATGTTTTTCTCTGGGTGACTCTCCTTAGACGCACTACAGTTCATTCATCCCTTTCCTCTGAGGTCCAATAATCTCCTTGACCAGAAAATTTGGGACACCTCTGAGTTATAGGATATTACAGCACAGGTTCTCTTATATCCTGGGTCCTTATTGACCTTGAAAGGCTAGGGCCAAAATATTGGCTATCCTTATAGCCCTTCTTTTTCTCCAATTGTCGGTCTGTTAACTTACATTCTTAACCCTCCAGTAGAAAAGCTTTGTGATACTATTACTCTATAACATAGGTACTTGAGCTTATCATCACTGGCTTTCTGAGTATCAAATATCTTTGACTTAACTTGGAATTGATATTTTCTGACCATCGTTGATATTCTAATAACATTCCATACAATGTGATATAAGCAGTTACACAATTTTTACACAGATATTTGGAAATTCAAGGAAATACAAAATTGTAGCCTGTTAAGACTATGGTATTTGGCCCAGTCTCTTATTTTCAAGTACTACTCTTGAGAGAGAGAATGACAGTAACTGAGTTTACACCTGGAGCAGTACACATCAAAAAGACAAGAGTGGCATGCATTCAAAGCATAATTTTAGTGTTACATTGTGCTATCATCAATATGATGAACCTTTTGAAGGTTCTTGAGACCAATATCTGATTCATCCTGTGCAGTTGTCCTATTGAAACTGTATCTATTCTTCAAGCACCTCACCACTGCTTTCCTGTCACCACCTCCAACACCATCTTGCTTCTAGAACAGCCATCAACTCGTCTCTCTTCGGATGGACCAGGAGCTCTCAGAGCGACCCTCTCAAATTGTAAATTTGGTTATATCACATTTTTAATCAAAGCCCTCTAAGGCTTCCAACTCTCCCCAGTTAAAAGTAGAACCTATGAAGGACTAGCAAGATAGCTCAGTGGACTAAGACCTTGCTTAGGCAAGTGCAGGGACCAGGGTTCGATACCTGGCACCACATGCCACACCGGCCCTGCTCGCAGGCATGCTGAGCTAGAGACCAAGACCGGGCATGGTGGTGCACACCTGTAATCCCAGCACTGGGGCGGCTGAGAACGGGAATCACTAGAGTCTGAGCTGTGTAGTGACGCCCTGTAGCTAACACATGAATAAAAACAAAATGAGGCAAAATCATTATGTAAAATAATTTAAAGAAGCAGTCATCGCTTAGGCCTTCTGTAGGCAGTGATTAATGTAGTCCTATATGGGACAGATACACAACTTTTAAACATTTTAAATGTTTTCCATGGTTGCACATTTTTATATTTTACCTCATTTGGTTTCTTCATAGCTAAGCCTTTTCTGATTGAAAACCAGCAGCAATATGTAAGAAAGCACATCTGCAAAGACTACTGAGAAATTTAGTGGCTATGTAGCTATTAATGTTTAGGAAAGGTTTCATTTTCCTAGAAGAAATAGTAAATTTAGTTTATCTCTGACACTGTGCTTCATCTGTACTTATTGACACTCTTGGCAAATTTGAAAATGTGGTGAGATTAGAATTACCTGAAACCAATTTAAAAGTTATTTTCGTACTCCCTTAAAATCTTAATCTAAATGAGCTTGTTTGATCATGAAGTTAAGCCTGAGAAAGTGTACACATGTAACTGTGACTGGTAATAGGACTTGATAAGATATGATAAGATATGCCTGAACAGAATTGAAAATAATCCTTCAAAATCACACCTGACGATGAGAAAAATTCAGGGGAAAAAGATATACAAAATTTATAAGAATCTGAGAAAAACTGATTAAGCAATATATTGCCTGAAAAATAAATTGTTGCATATTCCACATTAAATGCTTTCCATAGTTTAGAAATAGAATAATATTTCTCTCAATTTAGTTCACAATTTTTTTCTCATTTAGCAAACTTGTAAGATTACATGTTTGCCAGGTGCAGATGCAAATTTTCATCGCTATTGTCAGTTAAAATGAAATGATTTTATAAAGTAAAAGTACAATTATTTGGCCCCTTCTGGAATTTAAACCATTTTCTCTCTCTCACAAACACATCACAAATAGATAATGTACTCAGAGCAAAGATATTAGTGAGGTTATCTTGACCTATATGGTGAATGAAATCTTAATCTAAACCAGAACTAATTCTAACAGAATTTATTCTCTTTTTGTATTGCACTATTTTAATTTATTTATAACTTTGAAAAGACATAAAACAATTTACTGGAGTCAAAATTTCTGAAATGAAAAAATAAACTAGCGGCAACACACTCATAGTCACTGACAGCTGAGTTTATAATACCTATCAAAATATTTGCACACTCATCAAGATAGAAAAATTATAAGCCAACAAAAGAAAAATTATTTCTGAAAATCTTAAATTTATGAACAGAAATGAATTTCAATTTATGTACCTCTACATAGAAATCCACTTCAAACTTGGCCTCAACATCTGAAACAGTTAAAGAAATATCTAATTGTATTAAATTCTAAAAATTATAATAATATTGACAAAATTGGACCTCACCCAGAACTGTTGTTCAATGTATATTTTTACTGTGGGTTTCAAGTGAGATTCAAAGGGTGACACCAAATAACTTTTAAGAAGGTTTCTACCATCCTCTCTTCTTTCCCTCCTTTTCTAGCATGTCATTGTCTTCATCCAGTCAATTTCATTTAAGGAATTCTGTGTGACACCAGCTCTGCCTGTATCCATGTCCTTGCATAAACCACTCTCCAAGAATGAGTGCTAGAATGGGTGACATGCTTCTGCTTTTATATTTTGATTTTTACCAGTACGTGGTTGTAGTACATGCCCGCATTCTATGTGGGAAGTTGGAGCATGTACACAGCACATCTCGACGCTTTTTCTCAGCCCCTCTCCTTTTTCTCCTTCTACGTCCCTCCATCTCTAGTTCCCCTTTCCTTTTATTGAGACCTATTTCCACTTTTCCTATTAACTATCCTTTCTTTCTTTCTTTCTTTCTTTATTTATTTATTTATTTATTTATTTTTGTCTTTTTCTCTTTTTTTTGTACAGGGTCACTACTGACTCACAGTGATCCTCCTGCTTCTAGCTCTCAAGTGCTGGGATTATAGGTGCCCAACACCCCGCCGGGACTCTGTCGCCAGCTCAGTGTGCTTGAAAGCCCAGCCGGCACTGCAGGTGGGCCTAGGAACCAAACCCTGACCCCTGCGCTTCCCCAAGCAATAGGTATCCTTTATTTTGCTCTTTATTTATATGTTGGGCTTCTCATAGAAGAGAAACCATGACAAAAGTATATGGCATAGGTGATAGGAAATCATGTACAGGAAAGACCTCATTGAGGCCGGCGAGATAGCCCAGTGGTGTAAAGCCCCTGCTTAAGCAAGCTTAGGTAGGTGCAAGGGACCATGGTCTGACCCAGGCAGCAATGCTGCGCCAGCCCCACACTTAGGGTTGACTGAGCTCCCCCCCCCCAAAAAAAAAAAGTTACAAAGTAAAAGACAGCCTTTTCTTCTCCCCTCTTTGGCAGGCTCTCTGATGACGGCAGCTCCCACGCTGCAGGCTGCCTCATGAACAGCCTCAGATGCCGTAACAGAGAAAGGCCTTTGGCCAAACCAGTGAGAAGGGGAGGTTCCTAGTCCTACAACCTGGAAGGCTCGGAATGGTGCAATAAGTGTGGGAGTGATGCTGAGCTGAGCTGAGCTGAGCTGGCTTTGGATTCCTGACCCAGTGACACTGTGAAACAACTAAATGGGCATTGGCTAACATTGCAAAGTGTCAGGGTCATTTACTACACAGCAACACGTAATCAATAAACTCTGTCTCCCCCAAAATGTATAAGCTATTGAAAGAACAAAGCTAATTTTTTTTTTTTTTTTTTGAGACAGGGTCTCACTATGCAGTTCAGACTGGCCTTGAGCTCACTTTTGTAGCCCAGGCTGGTCTGGAACTCACACCAATCCTCCTGCCTCATCCTCCCGAGTGCTGGGATTACAGGTGTGCGCCACCACGCCCGGATAACAAAGCTAATTTTAATGTCAGGCAAAGTGTTTCTTATTGATACTTGAAAAAATTTTAAAATAAAAAAGTTAAGTTGGTACTATGGTGATTGTTGACAAGGATTATTTACTAGGATGGATTATGAGGGAAAGTGAAGAAAATTTTCTCCTAAAAGTAAAAAATATACATGTTGAACACGGACCTTAAGTGTGTACCAATACATTGGCACTTTATCTGGTAAGAGGGGAGAATACCACTCACTCTAAAGGCTTTTGAGAGTGGGAATTATGCAAGAAGATTCATTTCCAGGAGAAAAATTATTCTGATTTTACAGGCACTCAGTTAGAATGGAAATAATTTGTTGTTAAAAGGCCACTATAAAAGTACAAATGAAAAAGAATGGGAAGGGTCAGCCAGACAGCACAGCGGATTAAAGTGCCTGTTTAGGCAGATGGAGAGACTGGGGTTTGATACCCTGCATACTGCGCCAGCCCCACCCCTGGGGTGCACTGAGACTACAACTGAGACTTGGCATGGTGTAATCCCAGCAGTTGGGAGGCTGAAAACAGGAGAATCACTATGAGTCCGACCTGTGTAGTGAAACCTTGTAGACCCTGTACTAAATACATTTTTTAAAAAAGAAAAAAGAATGGGAGTCTGAGCCACTGGGCAGTGACAGTAGGCAAAGAAATGGGGAAACGGATGTGAATTCCTTAGAACAAGACATCGTAGCTTTGCTAAACTCAAGATGATGGGAAATTCACAGAAAGAGGAAAGAGGACGCTAAAATGAGGCCTTATTTACTTGGAAAACATCGCATTGCTGTGAAATAAGGAGAGAAGCACAAGTGGAAAAGCAGCTCCAAAGGACAGAGTTTGTTTGTGCTGGACTTAGGTCAGCTGGATAGCATTTGCACTGGGAAGTCAGCACTCTCAAATCCAATTATGTGGTGGAAGAACAAAGTCAGAACTGCAGGTAAGGATTTGGGAACAATTAACTTAGAGATGATGGTTAAAGCCATGAAAAGAAATGAGATAGACTGCGGAGTGTTTAAAAATCTCTTCTTGCTGTCCATTACCAGCAGGATAAAACATAAAATCATTAAAAACCCACTTATCCAACCGCAGCAGCTGCGCATGCCAACACACGCTCTATATTTCACACAAAGTGATCACCAACTCTCCCAAGCTACCACACCCGTGCCCGAGTCCTTGCAGTTCTCATTTCTGAAATGCTCCTCGCATAGGTTCACTTAGCCTGTACTGAACTTCAAATGTTGCCTCTTTTTGCAAACATATCAGGCACTGGGAAACCTTTTTTACACTACAAGTTTCCTTACCTTTCTGCCCCAACACAGCAAAACTAGTATAGAGAATCACGTGTGCTAATTTCGTACATCCAGTGGTGCACTACAGGGAGAAAAGCAATGGGAAAGAGGAGATGCAGAGAGTAAGAAAAAGTTAAAATCATGTTATTTTAGGCAGCAAATTACAGAGAAAATGAGAGTGAGAAATCAAAATGACTGCTAATATAGCTACTTCTCCAGCTACGATGAGGGTTCAGTCTTGATAAACCGACAGAAGTTGAAACTATGCTAAATCCAAAACACACCGCATGTACTTAGCAGGCATTGAATCTTGGCACCCAGTAGTACTCCGCAGAGCCTACATGGTTCCCTGTAGTGACTGCCCAGCCGGCTGAGAGCCGCCGCTCACCACCCAGCCTTGCAGGCAAGTATCAAACTGTGTGCCAGTAGCCTGCAGGGCGATCTAAGTCCCAAAACTTGAAGAATGGTTTCTACTGAATGTGCACCATTTTTGTACCAGAATAAAGTAGAAAAAGTATTCTCTGAATTATAGTAAGTCAGGGCTGTTTGCATTTTAGAAGGGAAACACCTCCTAATAATATTGAATAAAGAGTGTCTTCAGCTACCACCTTCACGGTGGCTAAACATTTCTCACTTTCTCACTTTGATTTGTAAAAATACAGCGCAATTAGGCTTTTGTGACATTTGGGGAAAGGTTTTTTTTTTTGGATAAGCATCAGAGAATTTCATCAAATCTATATGAATTGGCATCCTCTCTTGAAACACATTCTGCTCTACTTGGCAAAGCCAACAATGCCGCTCTTTCCTCAATGTTTCTCATACTAAAGAGCCCTGATATTAAAATACCACCAAGATTTCTTATAACTCACTGAGAGCTCTCAGTTTCTCTCACTTCATTTCTTAGTCTCCATTAGGGTTGATTCTCACATCGGCCCAGATAATGGTCTTCAATGGTATATCCCCAGGGTCAGTCAAGAGCCTCCTATCTCTGCCCTTCCTCACATGCAAGACCTTTGCTCAAGCGCAGATCCTTCCTGGGTCTTCAGTAGTTTCAGGAGACTGGGAGACAAAATAACTTTCTGCTCACAGACACCATCTTTGCTATTATCTGCCACAACTGCCAGGCCATGAAATTTCCCTGGCCCTGTACACTATGGTTGGTGCCTGTCATATTTACTTTGCTTATGTCCACTGGCTTGTTTCAATATTTTATTTGTGCTGGAGCATATGAGATGGCTAGCTAGCACATTAAACCCATTCTTCCTGAGGTGACTAAACACAAAACAAAGATGGTAATTCATGTAGCTCTGAGCTTTTGTGTAATAGCTTATGCATCACAGTGAAATGTTGATGTAGTCCTTTCTTGGAAACATTGAATGTAAGATTTTTTCCAGTTTAGGAAGAAGATTCCCCATGTTTATCAATAAATCATGTTATTTATCCCTTGTCAATCCATCCCAAAGACAACCTACTTAAATTATTTGCCAAAAATTACAGAGTAACAATAAAAGCTTATTTTTATTATTTCATGAAGCAGAATTGTCCTAAAATCAGCCACAATATAATAATATAAAAATAATAATACTGTAATTACAAATAATATCTACTAGACCTTTAATAGGTGCTAAGTAACAACATAACTAAGCCTTAGAGGTGTTAAGTACCATGCACAAAACTATAATTAATATGACAGAAAATAAAATCAAACCCAGAATCTGACTTTAGGCACAAATATTGATAAAGTCAGATTTGATGATTCCAGAGGTCTTTTCAAATGAAATTTCCCCATGAACTTTGCGGTAATGAGCTCTCCCATTGCTGGCATCGAATACCTACACCCCAAACTTGAAAGGACTTAAGCTCATGCTTTCAAAGGATTCAGTCTACTCATTGGCTTCAAGGTAGGAACTTAAAGGCAGAAAGGCATGTTGAAATGAAGCTGCTTATTTTACACCTTCCAGGAAGTAAAATAAGGGAACAGCACCAGAGAGGAAAGGGCTGGGGCCTAGGTATACAGGCCATGGTCACACCTCTGGGACCCACCCAGATACATCCAGCAGGCTGCTTTATCATCCCTGTGTGCCTTCGAAGCTAGTCAAGTTGTCTTTCCACCTTAACTGCCATAGACTCCTTGAACTGCATGAGCATATTTTGAAAGAAATCATCATAAAAACTGGACAAATTAAAATAGAATTATTTATTTAGATATTCATAACAAAAATAATCCTGGGGCTTGGGAGATAGCTCAGTGATCTAAGCACCTGCCTGGCAAGTGTAAGGACCCAGGCTCCATGCCCAGTGTGGGATGTCATGCCTGCCCTAGAATCCCAGTAATGCTGAGCCAGCCACCAAAACCAGGTGTGGCGGTGTGCAGGCATACACCTGTAATCCCAGTACTGGAAAGGCTGAGATCACTGCAAGTCAGAGCTGCTACATAGTGAAACTCTGTAACAAATAATAAATAAATAAATAAATAAATAAATAAATAATTTTTTTAAGTGACCGTTTCAGCAATGAACTTCTGATTAGGATACATATACACCATAAAGAAAACAAAATATTTGAAGAGAAGCATATTTGGCCTTGTTTAAACTTATACAATCATGCATGCATTGAATCCTCATCACATGCCACCCACTAGTATATATAATTTTGTTTTTGTGTAGAGTTATAAATAAATGTAATATAAACTTTGGGCCAGAAAGATAGCTCAGCAGACTAAGCAGCTGCTTAGGCAGATGCAGGGACCGGGGCTCAATCCTAGGCACCACATGCTGCGCCGGCCTCGCCCCTGGGCATGCTGAGCCAGTCACCCAGACTGGACATGGTGGCACATGCCTGCAATCCCAGCACTGATGAGGCTGAAAACAGGCGGATCACTACAAATCCAAGCTGTGTAATGACACTCTGTATCAAATACATTTTTAAGAATTATATAAATTTTAAAGAAGAGCTAGTTGCTGAAAATTGGGACCAGGTATCTCAACTAAGTCAAACATTCTTCCTGGTATTTAAAGTAGCTGAGCACAATTCTTATTTTAAAAAATCTTAAATAAGAATCTAACATATATTTTTAATGATGAAAATTGAATGAAAAAAATGGCAAATGGATGCAAAGACAACATATAATGCATAATCTATCTGCAAGATGGATTTTGGCTGCTCAAAGTTTGGCCAAGATCTTTGGGGTTTTTGTTGTTGTTGTTGTTGTTTTGTTTTGCTTTTTAGGGTTTTTTTTTTTTTTGCAGTAAATTAGTATAATTTTTCCTCATAGGAATCAGAGGCATAAATGAACTTTTCTTTACAGCTAATTTTTTCCATTTGCTTTTTTGTTATTCTCGGCAGCAATGCTCTTTTTAAAGTATTAGGATGGACAACCTCAGTGATTCCACATAAGCCCACTGAAAACTAATAACAACGTCAAGAAATGCTGAAAATCTATGTGCCATTTATGGACACTGCCATTCTCTCTGGTACGCTGCCTAAACTGCTCTATAAATTCCAAACAATGTGAAATTTAGATAAAACCAGTATAACTAAGAACAAAAATAACTGACTTTTGTGCTTTCCTCCACTGTATGTTTCCTGGGAGCAATGTAGTGACTGGATGCAGGAACGGACACTACGTGCCGCCTTCAAAGCCACATTGGTGAACACAGTAAAGGTGTTCAGGGTACCTTAGGCATCTTTGTTTATATAAAATCTGAGCTTGCTTTGATACCCAGGCTTTGGAGGTGACCAGCAGCCAAGAAGACAGCATAGCCTTAACCACACTAATGTACATGCCTCCCCACACACACGTGGTGACATCTAAATAGTTTGGGAGGTATTTTTTTTCTATGAAAATAAAAGGAGAAAGGAGAGAAAGGGCAAAGAGAGGAAGCAGGAGGAATGTGAGGATGATCAAGAATAAGAGGATAGAGAAGAGAAAGAGGGAGAAGAAGAGGAAGAATAGAAACAAGAGGAAGAATCGGAAGAAGAGAGACAGAATCTCGAACTGCAAGAGTTCGTGTATCATGCAAAGCTGAAGTATCCATATGAAAAGCATTTATGATATTCATGGATTGAATCATCTGTGATAGGGTCATGGAGTAGGGGAAGTCAGGATGTATAGCAAAAGCTGTTCTTCTAAGCTGTTTTAAAGTATCATGAGAAGTGTTTTACCATGTACTTTCTGTTAAAAAGTAGTATTATGTCCAATAATTGAAAAATGTGCAGTACTCACTTTTGAATATCTGCTAGTCCTCTCATTTAAATCTCTTCATTAGACAAGTGAGGAAAAAGTAGACTATTGAGAAACTTAAGGACAACAGAAATGTAAAAGAGTACAGTATTTCAATAAAAATGGCACTCCATAAAGTCAGTACTAATGAATAGAATATTTGGATGAATGTTGAAAATTTAAGGTTAAAATCAACAGTGAGACATGGTGGCACACACCTCTAAGGCCAGCACTCCAGAGGCTGTAACAGGAGGATCTCTATGAGTTCGATACCAGCCCTGGAAACAGTGGGAGTTCAGGACCAGCCTGGCCCTTTTGCAAAAGATTTACTGGCCTGAACCTGAACAAAGACAACAAACTGAACACTGAAAATTAAAATCATTCATTTTGAATAGATATAAAATTATGACAGGTTTTTCCCCAGCTGCATTGTTTTTCATAGCTATAAAAAGGGGGTATTTTAGAAAATTGATTTTTTTAAAAACGTCACTGCTATTAACATAAAAAAAGAACAAAAGCTAAGACAATGATTAATAAAAAATGAAAGAGGAAATATATTTAAGGGAAATTACAGGATACAATACTTAAAATGCAATTGATCACGGGCAGTTGCTGGTGTGAACATAAGGCTACACAGCGGATAACAAATAGAAAAGAAACCCTGTTGGCAGTGAAAAAAGGAGCGCGAACATTAAATCAGATCAATTAGCCTGTGAGGCTCGCCAAGGCACCGAGATCTGTGGTTTAGACTAAGATGTCTCCAAGATACTATTTTCAGGTTAAACTCAGCCATAGTTTATCAGCTGCAAAAACCTCTTCTAGAGACTGGACACACAGCGACAGCCGAAAGAGCCATCAATCTACCCTAGCTCTGACTGTAGAGGCACTCCATCCCTTTCAAAGTACACCAAGAGATACTTAGCGTCTCCAAGGCCTCTGTGTCTGTGCCCACCACCACCACTGTGTAAGTGACTTTTCTGAGGACGTCACTGGCTCTAGTTATACGACAGCTGACCACAAATTGGACCGTCAACAGGATTCACTGCCATTCTGAAGTTCCAGGCCCTGCTCTGAGAGTGCAGATGGCTTTGAAAACAGAGAGTTCACCTCAGCCCTGGAGAAAAGAGAAGAAATGGATATTAAAATGTTTAATAATTGTTTTCCCCTTCTCTTTCCATCAAAGATACCTAACTGCTAATCAGAGCTCCAGTTCCGCATAAGATACCATTACCGAATTATCAACTGGGTGGATGTAATTCTGTTACAGAGCAGGTATTTGACAGATTGCTTAGCTCTTGTCACCTTATCACAAGAAACTATTCAATTTTTGTTAGTCTTTTAAAATGTTTGAAATATCTCAGACACAAAACTCTAAAGAGCCCAGGAATGCCAATTTGCTTCTACTCACTCACTTAAAACAAGGCCTTTCACATTTAAATTGCAGTTTAAGATAATTCAAATATAAAAGAACTATCTTTTGTGTGGAGGGTCAAGAGCAAGATCCCTTCCACATGTCAACTAAGGCCTTGGTCTGCTTTAAGAGTTCCTCACATCCCTTTATCTTGTGTGCAGGCAAAGCAAAGCCCCTGAAGCAAAAATTTGATAAAACCTGCAGGCTTACATTTTGTCATATCCAGTTCTGACTTCCTCTTTGTCTAAATTCTCACTGTTGATTGTGCCCGATTCAACATGAGCATTCTCTCATCACAGCCACACACATATACAGCCACACACTCTTTATTTTTTGATTCATCAAAACACTGTTTAATCAAGAAATTTACATCGATAGCCAGCACCACTCAAGATTCTTGTGATCAAGCAAGAAGCGGATGATCACGGCTCCTGATAAGAAATTAAAAAAAAAAAAAAACTATAGACAATTACTAATCATCCCTGTCGTAGGCATTTCTCACTTTTGATATTTCTCTATTGTCCCCATTTGCTGTTGTTTCTGGCCCTCTTTTTTGCTCTCCTGGGTTCGCTTTCACCTCCAAATAACCATTTATTTCTGATTCTAAGCAGTCTAGTTACCAGTCTTCTTCAAAACCATACCCAGAAGGACTCTTGTTTTCTAACCTAAAGAGGTTTTGCAAGGTGTTTTGATTTTCAAAAATGTCCATCTACTTAGCAGAGAAATGACAATGCCGCTCGCTTTGGGGCAGAGCAACAGCCTTCAGCTGTGTTTTCTAAACAGCTCATTTTTCACTGTGTTCTGAACAGTTTTGTCAACTACGTAAAATGTATGTGCTAAGAAAAAGTGAGCTCAAAGTACAAGATATTATGAGCAGCTACTTCAAACACAGCAACGTACAATGTCCTAAACATTGTTGCTCCCTTACAACCTTGTTTGGAAATGTTATACCATTGTTTTTATTGTTTACTTTTCTTCTATTTAAAATAAAACTAAATAAATAAAAATTTTAAAATGAGCTCAAAAATAAATAAGGCAATTCGTCACTTATAACTGTTACAAACTATAATTAAAGGAAAAGAAATATAACATCTATTCACTTACTATTTTTAAATTGCTTCCTAATGACAAGATATTGGCTAAACCCCTTAATCAAACACAGATTTCCATAATACTAATGTGAATTATGAGCCATAGATGAGCTATAGAAAAACAATTTGTTTCATTATTAAATTTCCATTACCAGGCTGGTGAGATGGCTGAGCAACCTAAAGTGCCTGTTTAGGCAAGCTTAGGCAACCGCAGGGACCATGGTTCAATCCCCAGCACCACATGTTGCACCAGGCACATCCCCAGGGCAGGCTGAGCCGGCCATAATATATAAAACAAGAACAATGAAAATTGCCATTACTTCACTAAATCATATTCTACAATAGCTACAAAATTGTCAACTGTAATGACCTTAATTCTACCAACTGACTGAATGACTAATTGCTATAAAATTAGATAAGCTTGGGGTACACATGTATTTGTGTGTGTGTTTGGTTATATATTGTAATTAATATAGAATATTAGACAAAAGTCAGATTGTTACTGTGTTATTTTAGTAAAATAAAATAAACTCTTGCATTACAGATATCATCTATTTGCTTTTACTCAATACAACATAATCCAGTAGTAGTGATGTCTCTTAAACTAGGCAATTAAATGTAGCACACATATCTAATCGAAACAAAAATTTTAGATTTATCTGTTTAAAACTTAAATTTGATGAACTGAGTCAACATTGTTGCAGAACTGCATTATGTGCTCAAACCATGAAAATTGTAATTTTCTTGGACAGCATGTATTTTGATCAATATTTATGAAGCCCTCCAAATGTGCCTCTTAACTTCTCGAAATTTTGTATTCATAACAGCTTCCTACAAAAGCCTTGGAAAGTGATGACAGTTCTGCATGTCTCTGGATTTAAAATGTGACTGTAGTTTATGACATGGAGACTGACATGGTATACCATATAAACTAGTATAATCCATAGGATTACTATAAATATAACATTTGTATTTGGTTATTTGTGGAAGTTCAGAGTTTATATGAGAGATAAGCACATTGAGACCATGTTCCCTTCAAAATCACTGGGAAAAAATATAGCTCTCTTACATCACGAGCTGTCTTTACTACATACAGGAACCTATCATATGCATTGCATCTTAGGACCCAGTGATCTAAACAGCAATAATCACATTATCAATTATCAGAAACTTTACAGAAGGTCAATCCAGTGCCATCTATTAATGAATCCAAATAGCTTTAAAATATTGTCATAAGATCCTTTGCCAAATGCTGTTTAGTTCTTGGAAAGATCAGTGAGTGCTGGCTGTGGAGTTCAGTCAGGGGATCATTCTGTCTGTGGTGTGTGTCGCCATGACAGTGACAGAGATGCAGCAAAAGGCCAAGTGTGAGACACACAAGCAGCCAGAGCAACTGGAGAGTATGGGTAAGATATGGCTCACACACAACTCAGCCATCAGTGAGGTCTGGATAAGTTATGTCTGGGACAACAGCTCAAAATCTTGCCTGCCTTATACTTGTTCTTTCTTATGTTTTACAAAAAAAATACTGTCTGTTTCCCATAGATAACAGCCCAGGTGATTCCCTGCTTTCCAAGGCATAGCCCATGGCTATTAAGTCTCACAAGTGGTTGCTGCTGACAATCCAGAAGTCTGAGCTATAGAAGGCTCAGAATACAGATGAGCCAAGCAGCATCAAGCACGTCATCAGGTATGAACATGTCTCTCTTGGAATTACACTACCATTTCAATGAAATGCCCTCGGAATGATCACCCATTACTTTCCAGCTAAAATTCATTACAAATACCTCCTTGACTTGTGTGAAACCAATGTTGGTTGAAAGAATATTTACAGTCCTTCCACCTATAGACAAGGTCACGTAACATATTTGTCTGATAAAACCCTGATTCGTGTGGATGGCTTGTTGTGAACTAAAGCCTATTCTTCTACTTTCACCCAATAGTACTCCACTTCCCATTCTCACTGTGCTGCTCAGTGGGGAGAGCCAGAGTCTGAGCTAGGAAAATATTTTGTCCCTACTCTAGGGAGCCTCACAGAACTATTCATACTTGGTCAGCCTAAGTACATGTGTATGTTCTTATTCACATTTGGCTAGTAGTAATATATTACATTATTATTAAAATCATGTTTTTCCAAGTAGAAGCCTATAATTTAGCCTATAAAGACTTGAAACTGTGAAGGTTCAAAAATTTAAAAGCTTTTATTGTTTTTCCTATAACATTAATTATGTCTTATATAATTGATTTGCTTGTTAATAGTTTATAATGATTTCACTGTATCAATTTTCCATTAAAAGAGAGGAAAAACTAAAACTTAGGTATAAGGTTTTCAATAATCTTGTTCTTTAACAGGAAAGCAAGAGAAAAAGGATTGCCACATTCAGAATGGAAAATATCAAGCATCACCAAGAATTATTTCTAATCTTCTCATCTGTATATTTTGTATTTTTCAAAAATTGTATATTAAATATATCTTACTCTTATTCATAAAAAATTATGATAAAATTATAATACCTGATTACAGATATAGAAAGATTTTGTGTCTTCTAAGAAGTACTGCTTAAACTGGTATTCTTCCGGTCATTGCTATTGGTGTCTAGTTCTTGGAAACTCCTCAAATTATAAGCAGCAATAATTTGGAATTTAATTGTTCAGAGTACTGCTAGCAACCAAAGTGGTTATGTTGAGAAAACCTGTTCCGTGTTTTTCAGGAAATGGTTGCTCATTATGACATCCTTCACTCCTCTCAATTCTCTACAAAAGTCATCATCAAAAAGCACTCTTTGGGACCAGCAAGACAGCTCAGCAGACTAAGAGCCTGCTTTTGGCAAGTGCAGGGACCAAGGTTCAAGCCCAAGTCTGCACACAATGTTGGTGTGCAGGGGCTCAATGAGCCAGCAACTGAGTCCAGGCCTGGCAGTGCTTGCCTGTAATCCCAGCATGGGGAGGCTTAAAACAGGAGGATCACTATGAGTCTAAGCTATGTAGTGTGACCCTGCACCAAATACATCAAAAATGAAGAAAAAAAAGAAAAGATACAGTTTCAAGACAACTTGTTTCTTTATCATTGAAGAATGATTGATATAAAAAGAATTGATTTCATGAGTTTGGACATAGGCATGCACCCATAAAATACATAACTGAAGCACAATTTGATGTGTTCAGAAACCTGTATACACACAGGGGAAAAGGACACCAAAATCAAGGTGATAAATCCAAAAATTCCCTGCGTCCTTTTCTAGTTGGTTGAGGTTTCCATCTTGTTTTCCCTTGGTTTTCATAGCAAGAATACTTAAGAGATTTACCTTCTTGGTTTCACAGTTTACAATACGATACTGCTCACTGTAGGCTCTAGGTTGCACACCAGCTCTCCACAATTATTTATCTCGCATAACTGAAACCTCAGACCCACTAAACAGGTCTCATTCCCTGTCCCCACTCAGACCCTTCAACTACCCTTCCACTTTCTGCTTCAGTGAGTTCATTGCTAAGATGCTTCGCATAAGCAGTAATCGTCTTCTTGGGACAGGCTTATTTCCCATAACAATGTCCTCCAGGTTAATCTATGAAATTGGCATGACTGGATTTACTTTTTCAATATTGACCAATACCATCCATGTATCATACCAAATGGAATACACACATTCTTTGGAAAATGAGACCTGGGGCTATACTCCATAGATACGCCTGCCATATTCATTTATCCATTGACTGGTACATATTTTAATAGTTTTGCATCTTTTTTATTTTTCATTTTAAAGAAAAAACAAGTAATAAGAATAAGGACAAAAACAAAGCAACATAGAAAAATAAAATTGGTACAGAATTTCCAAAGAAAAATAGAAAAATATCAACAGTTCTTATAAAGGGGATACAAATAAAGGACTGTTTTGTAGTGAAAATATGTATATATCTGTATAAACAAAATAGATGTACAGCTACCTTCTTTTAGTTAAATGGGAAGCAAGGTTTGTACTAATATTGTTTAGACAATATATCGTATCTGTACCTTGTCCTCTGAATAACTATTATGAAGACAACAATATGCAATGTATTAATTATTGTAACTGTCTTACTAACCTGTTTTGAAACTGTTTCATTGTTATTTTCTTTTTCAATTAAATGAATATTTTTTTAAAAAATGGTTATTATATTGCATTGGTTATCATCAAATTTGTTGCTGAGATTACCAGATAGATATAAGTATGCAAGACTGATCAACAATTAATCATTAATTCTACTTTTCACTAAACCTCATTTTTTCCCCTTGACCTTTTTACTTTTTTTTTTTCCAGTACCTGGGACAGAACTTGGGACCTTGTGCTTGCCAGACAGATGTTTATATCACTGAGTCAATTTATTTTAAAGAGAGTATAAAATGATAGATGAAACATTAGAAATGACACCTTGCTTACTATGAACAATAAAATTTCAAAGTAATTTTCTAATTATTTTAATCTCATCTCATTACTTAAGTGTGACATATTCCACCTACTTCTAAAGAAATATTGGATTAAATTTATGTAACTAACTATAGTGCCAGCAGAGGCCTCATAAATAATTTTATTTACACTGTTGGAAATAAATGTGTCTACAATGGCAAAAGGAATGAACAAGAATAAAAGCTCCTGTGACCTTGTGAAAATGTTCTAATTGAGCTAGCACTGGCACAGAATTTTCCTCTTTCAAGTATTGTACTTCCTTTTGCTGTCTAATCCTACCAAAGATATTGGAAGACCCTGAAAAAATATTCACTTATAACCACTCATGGGCTTCAAAAGAATTCTCTTTAAAAGTAAAAAAGAACCCATAAATTGAAGAGGTTAAAAAAAATATATTTTTAGGGCCAGCCATCTAGATAGCTCGGCGGATTAAAGAGCCTGCTTAGGCAGTGTGGAGTGGCAGGGGTTCGATCCCCAGCATGTGGTACTGGCCCTGCCCCCGGGGCACCCTGAGAGGCGACTGAGACTGGACATGGTGGCTCACGCCTGTAATCCCAGCATTTGGGAGGCTGAAAACAGAAGAATCACTATGAGTCCAATCTATGCAGTGAGAAGCATCCTGGATTTGTTACGAGCCTTAGATCAAGAGAAAAAGCAAAGGCAGAATATGTATAGAACGAGGTTTAGAGGACATGAAAGTGGGTATCCACGGGATTCCCCTCACCACAGGCCCACTGTGCAAGGCTTGCAGGGGGATTTTATGATCTGAAGGACGCTGAGCAGATCCTTGTGCTCCGAGACCTGCAGGGACTGGCAGGTGGCATTTCTCATGTGCAGAAGCTTGTAGCAGAAGAGTGCACTTCTGCTGTGAGAAGCATAGGCTCTCAGAGTCAATGTTACCTCGGCTTCCCTTGCCATGAATAATCACTAATGATCCCACAGAACACTTGCGGCTGCAGGATGGCAGGTGCGCCTGCGGACCAGCCAGAGTGTCACATAATCAAACAGCTGTAGAAGATCTTCAGGGCTCCCTAATGCAGTACTTCTTTTTGGAAAAAGACACCAGAGAGAATAAGTACCACGTTCCTGAAGAGTTCTGAACAAAGAGTCATTATCAATGTATTAAGATAGTTTGCCTCTTAAAAGAATTACAGTTGGAATATTTTTATACTTGAAAAAAAAGTTATCATACCCTACCCAATTGTGCATCTAATTTTCTTAGGTGCATGCATAATTTTCCTAAAGCCAACTCAATACCAATATAATCTTAAGTCTGAAATTAAGGCTGATACTTGAATACTAAGATATTTGCTGCTTTTCTAAGCTGCTTTCCTGGAGGTATAAAAACATATATTACTGGCTCAAATTTTAGAAAACAAAATAATGTTTTATTTTTTTACCAAAGAAAATCACTCTCCCAAAAATAACCATCATCCTTATTCTGGGTTCTAAGTTTTGTTTATAAACAGATAAAAAGGATTTGTACAAACAGTGCTCAATTCCATCTATGTGAGAAGAATGTCACAGATTGTGTCTGACTCAAAATTAGCAAGTAACAATGTGTTACTGGAAGAGAAAGTGGATACCGCTCTCCAGTTGGGTTTCCCAATCATCAAGTGTACAGCGAGGACAGTCAGTACCTCCATATGGCACTTTCTAGAGAAAAAAAACAGGAGAGCAGCATAACTAGATGGACTCGCTTTAATACACTATCTTATCTGAGCCACAAAACGGAAACTCCAAAGTAGATAGTTTTTACAAAAAGATCTGGGCTCTTGTCCGTGCTAGATGAGAGACATGCAAAGTAGCTGACTCCTAAATCACACTTCCTCCTCTTTCCAATGACAAGCACGATGCCTAACTGCAATGATAGTTGTCTTAAATGAGATAGATAATGTTTATAAACTCCTTAGTCTGAAGCAGGCCATTTATAGTAGATACTCTTCCAGGGTGTTTCAAAAGGAAATGCTGCTTGCTTTACCTCAATTTGAAGCAGTTTTGAGACATAGTTCATCTACCACAAAGCTTTAAAGTTTGTACTTCAATAAGTTTGAGTATATTCACAGAACTATGAATCATCACCAATCATTTTAAATGTTTTCATTAGCCCCTAAAACAGTTCTGCATCTACTAATAGTCACTGCTCTTCTCTTTCCAGTCTTATTCACTAATCTTTCTGATTGTGTTGATTTTTGCATGCTGGACATTTTATATTAAGGAAGGTAGACAGATGGTAGAACAATAGATAGATCAACAAATTGATTGATCATTCAATTGATGATAGCATTTTGTTACTAGCTTTTTTTACTTAGCATATGTTTTGTAGGTTGGTTCATCTGTACTCTAGTACTTCAAATTTTTATTATTGAATAATAATGCACTATATTTCATCAGTTAATAGGTATTTGAATTGTTTAGACTTTGAGATATTATGCATAATGCCACTATGTACATCTGCATACAGGTTGCTCTGCTCTTACATGTTTCCATTGTTCTTCATTCTGTATTCAACAGTGGAACTTGAGGTCTGCTTCATTGTAACTCAGTGATTAACACCTGGGTGAGTTTCAGTGAGTGAAACTACTAGTTCCAATCACAGTAACTCTTTCTACCATTTGGCAGAAAGGTCAAGCTGTTTGCCAAGCTGATTCACCATGTCATGGTTTGTGTCTAGATGTCCCCTGCAAAGCCTCATATAGTTGTGGTGGAGAGGGCTTTTAAGAGGAGCCTGAATGTAGAGTTTATAATTGGTTCATTACCTAGCACTGCAATTGGGGGTGTGAGCGCTATACCCACCCTGGAGCAGTTAGTCTTGCATGTAATATATGGAAGGAAAAAAATCTTGGTCACCTCCTTTCTGTTCTGTTGTTTTTGAGATCTTCCACCATGGCCAACTGTTGCCCTTCTGTGATGCCACCCTGCCTTGGGTCCTGAGGATTACTGACTGAAACCTCTACAAACTGTGAGGTAAATAAATCTTTTCTTCCTTAACTGTGAGTATTGGGTATTTTATCCCAGCAATGAAAGAAAACTAACCAAGACACACCATTTACAATTTAAACAGCAATAGATGAAGATAACAATCTCTCCATAACTTCACCAACACTGATTAGCAAACATTTGTCTAACTTTAGTTATCAGCAGACATTACATGATATTTCTCTGTGATTCTGATTTGTGCTTTTATAATAACTAATGAGGTCAGCTCTTTTTTTCCTGTGCTTCTGAATCATTTGTTAAATATTCTTTTAAGAAACTACTATTCATGTCATTTGGCCATCCTTATTTGGGCTGTCTTCTCATTTTTCAGTTGTACTAGTCTTGGGGACATAAGCTTTCTTAAAATAAGGTACATTATCTCTAAATATTTCCTACATACTTTACACATTTTCTTTTCACTCTTTATGCCATTCTCTGAAGAAAAGTTTTTTCTTAATTTTCATGTAGTACAATTTATTTATTGGTTCAGTTTATTGAGCTTTTGATATTATACTTAGAGAATTATTACTTAACCTAAATCATGAAGAGTTTTATAATTTTAGCTATCAAATTTATGACATATGTTTATTTTATAAAAGTTTTATATGTCCCAGTCCCATTTATATAAAAGGCTATCATTTCCATTTTGAACTGTCTTGACATCCTTATCATAAATAAGTTGATAAAGGTAAAAGTTTATTTTCAAAATCTATTGCTCATTTTATTTATCTATCCTTAAGATATAAGAACCCAAACTGTATTCTCTCTTCACCAGGGATGATTTCATCATTTTTATTGTTGTTTTGCCACTCTAGTATTTGTTGTTTGCTAATGACCAGCATGTATTAATGTCTTACAGTCCTTACTTTTGTGCATGTAACCAGTGACAACTGTATGGTTAGTTTAATGATAAGCTAATTGAATAAAGATATCATTATGTGCCTTCAGCAAATAAATATTCCACTCTTTGTTAAGGTCATTCTGTATGTGTTTGGGCGAATTTTTCAGTGCTATGGAAATTGTTTCCAGATTGTTCAGACATTCGGGCTCTCTTAGGTCTCTCGAGAATGTACATAGCTCTGCATGTGCATCTCATCTTTAAGACAACCAGCAAGCTTCTCGAAGAAGCGTCCCCATGATTACACTATGTCTCTGAGTGTTCCTTTTAAGTTCTTTGGAGAGTCTTTTATTTTCACTAATGAGCATAATTTCTTTTTAATTTTAAAGAGAATAAAAATACAATATTAGAGAGAACCAGAATTTCAAAACAAGATAATAGAAAATCAACAATAGTTATTATATTACATATCATTAGCTTCAAAGTAGCTGCTCAAAGGCCGGCAAGATTGCTCAGCAGACTAAGTATCTGCTTATATTAAACACAAACTAGAGATCTCCTAAGTAGGTCCAAAATTTACTACATGCTTGGGTTGGTTCCTTTTGCAGATACTCAAGCCTATTCCTCTAATCTTCTAATATGCAAACTATTTGTTTTCAAAGGTTGTGTGACTAAGGAAATGGGTTTTAGAGCTACTGTGGTGCCAGAGAGAAGGGTACAGGAATAGAAAGATGCTACCTGCCCAGCTGATCTTAGCAATCTTTACTCATTTTCTTGCATAAAAACTCCTCAGATTGTGATAATCTTCTGTAAATTCATAGTGTTCTGAAAATTGATTTGTGTATTCCTGTCAGTGTTATTTCTTTCATAGAGGAGATTTTCTGAGTTTTACTCTGTCATTCCAGAAATTCTTCTCTTCATTATGTTTTAACTTGAGAATTTTTCATTAATAAAAGTACTCTAGCTTTCTCTTATTCCCTCATTAGTAAAACTTGAAGATATCAAATTCTCTCATTTGATATTTTTTTTCTTATAACAAGTATTTCTACTATAACATAATGGATTCTCAACACAGGTACTCTGAGTCAGGTAGATCTAAATTATAATCTTGATTGTCACTTATTTTCTGAATACAAGTTTCTTAAATTCCTTCAGCCTTAGTTTATTAATTCTTAAAATAACTACTATCTATAGTGTTATTATGAGCACAAAGTGCCATTACACACATCAAAAATTACCAGGTAATGGACTTTAGTAAATAATGTTTTCTTTTCCTCTTCCTTTCAAGGTGCATGTTTGAAAAGGTGCAGTAGCATGGTGCTAGATTCCTTAGTATAATAATGCCACCTACTGGATAGGCCAACCTGTGTCCAGTACAGAGAACAGATTACCTTAATGAAGGGACGTTACACTTCATGTTCTGCCACTCTTGAAATCCATGTGCTGAACGTTTTCTTTGGCATATTTATATTTAAAGATGCCCCGATATCAATCTCAATCTCAATCTCTCTCTCTCCTTCTCTCTCTCTAGCTCTCTCTCTGTCTCTCTCTCTGTCTCCCTCTGTCTCTCTCTCTCACACACACACACACATGCACACACACACACACCAGTGTTATTAAGAAGGCTTATGTTTATAGTAGATCTTTTTCAGTCTTCATCTGGAATAGCTAAATTATAGAAGAAAAAAACTGACTATCATGTGAAGACCTGCTTCCAATAAATTTTCCTAAGAGTTTACCGTGTTTGTTATCAAATGTTTGTTACAGATCTGTAAATTTTTCTATAAGCCTAGTTTTTCAAAGCAGGTATGGGTTTATTTACTAATAAAATATATTGAGACACTAATTTTCCTCAGCACCATTAGTGGCCTCATGCTAAAAGATTGACTATTGGGTCGTGGGTGGGAGGAGTTGTTTCTTTATTTTATTTTGTGAGATAGGGCCTCACTGTATAGTTCAGGCTGGACTTTACTTCACTATGTAGGCCAAATAGTCTTGAATGCCCAAGTGTTGAAATTATAGGCATCCACTGACACACCTGACATCAACTATTATTAAAAGTAAATATATTTTTATAAAGTAAAAGTCTTTGAAAGATTTCTAATTATGTAATCATAGATGATTAAATTTATTAAATGATAAAATAAACTTATATAATAGTATATAGTTACTAGAAGATATGTCTTCAAAACTATTTAATGTTTATCATAGTAGATTACATACATAGATTAAATATAAACAACAGAAAGTATATCATCCATATTGATAGATTAATAGCTATAAAATAGTGCATATATACTATATAGAATCTATGTACATAAGTAACTTTAAGGCACTTGATAAAATTTTATTTTGAAAACTAGATTAAAAATTTATATATACCTTGTTAGATTTAAGTGGTTACCAAACTACTGACAAGTGGTTTTTATATCTTAAATGTCAGATTGATTTTATTTTCCTTTATCCTGTTTCTAGACATTAAATTCTTGACTTTTCTACAAGGAGTGGCATTTTTCCTGCCCAAAGGAATACATTCATATGAATCTCAATCTTTTTCCTTAATAATTTTACTATCTATAGTTGGTAAATATTTAAGCTGTTTATTTACCTTTGAAAATATTTTTCACATTTTTCCTCCAAGGTGTTTAAAAGAAAAAACAACAATTCTTCAATCAGGTCTTTTTCTTTTACAACGACTCAAAATTTGACCTGATGTAAAAGTAAAGAAATAAATCCCTGGTGCTCAATTCCTGTGGATTTTTTTATAGCTATTCATAGAGACGTGCACAGGGTATAAATGCCCTCATGACCCTCAACGTTTATGTGTTGGAAAAACTGAGGCTTAATCTAAACAAAGAAATTCCAATACTGCTCAGAATAAGTATTTTTTCTCCAGCT
This sequence comes from Myocastor coypus, assembly GCA_004027025.1. Lineage (NCBI taxonomy): Eukaryota > Metazoa > Chordata > Mammalia > Rodentia > Myocastoridae > Myocastor > Myocastor coypus. The sequence continues at coordinate 60,620 of PVJA010004737.1, read as the reverse complement.
TGCTGAAGATTGGTTCTACAGGATTACAATCACAGTAAGAAAAACATTACTATTCATATCATGCATGCTGGCTTCACTGTTTTCATTTGCATTTATGTGAATAACCCAATGAACACCAAGAAATAATGAAGAAGAGTAGATATACCTTGTTGCAAGAATTCATATAGAGGAACTAGATTTAAAGAGTTAAAAACCAGTCTTGCATCCCACCAGAAAATTTCTGTCACTAATAGAAGAAGGGAATATATACAATGGCAAGACTGAGCTACATGAGAAGGAAGAGATATTCTAAACAAGAATTAAAAACTCACATGAAACAGTTTTAAAGAACAAAACAAAGATGTTCCTGAGAGTGACAGGGCCTGTAGGGCACCCATAAGATCGAAAGTAAATTTCGCTTGTTTGTTCTTTTGCTAATGAGTAGAGTGATATTTCAAGACTTGATTGCATATTTATTATTGTGTCCCTCACACTGTAATCCTTATTAGGTATGTCAACTCTCTAATGAAAACCTATCATAGTCTATAGATTTGGTAAAAGGTAATTTAGAATTAGGAGAAATAGTAAAAGGGGAGCTTTGCCATGTTCATTCAATTAAGATCCAAATGTATGAACAGTATCTTAAAAGCAAAAGTGATGATAGAAAACTTACTAGAAATTTCCAGCATGAATCCTTCTTTTAGCAAAGGTCAGATCAAAGGACACCATGGAATTGCAGTTCTAACACAGAACTTCCTGAGAGCTGGGCATGGTACAAATAGTTACTTACCCTGAATAGCACATATAGAAGTCGTCTTTGAAGGGGCTAAACCAGGGGGAGGAAAGCTGGAATCAGGGTTACACACTTGCATTTGGAGGGCAAGCGATCACTTGAAATTCAGGTCAATAAAAACATATTGAATTTTTTTCAAGCAGCGAAAAGTACTGTGCTTGCTAATGAGAGCAAATTCCTCACCAAGTCAAAAAACAAGTCAAAAAATTCCTTTGATATAAATCACCCTGACTATATCAAAGTCATAAATCCTTTACTGGTGGAGAGGCCATGAGGTCTCATACCAGCCTTGGCAACCAAAATCTTTGTTCTAGTTTTGTTATTGTTATTCTGGTAATGAATAATTCATGCTTGTCACTCTATTTAGGTACTTTTTACATTTATTCCATTAATATGTCACAATGGAATAATATTTTTGTTTCTATTTGATAGGAAACAGGGACCAGAAAGATTAAGCAACAAGGCCTCAATTAAATAAACTGTAAAGGACTGAAGTCTAGTTGTATTATCTGTACTGTCCTCTGTCTGTGCAGACCTGCATGATGTCAGATCTCTGAAAGTGTATTAAACTTGTTTTTACTAGAAGATCACTCATATATATTTTAGTTATCACAGGAAAACTAAGTAAGTTGATTTTGAATTTTTAATGTAAAATAGAAACAGAGAGAGTACAAATATATTTTATATTTATTATCTATTATACTCACAAAGGAATCTATTTCTTCATACATATAAAACATTAAAATGTAATTGCAGGTAAAGATAAAACACAGTTAATTGCTAAATAGGTGTTAAAGACAACTAAGCTGATGAGAAGGTTAGGAAAGAACATTAAAATAGACTCAGTCTAAGAAGAAAACTTAGACCTATAAGAAATTGCATAAGTAGGAAAGACATGCAACAGTTGGAATAGGGAAAATTTACACATGGAAATATTATTACCATGAACAAAAGAACTATGATAGGCACACTGTGTTATAGTGATAGCCTACTTAGGCACCTGTCGTAGTGGCAATCCACAAAAGCCACTTAATTTCCAACAGACTAAATCACCAATACGATACAGAGAATTGAGATCTCCACTTTCAACTCCCTATATGTTCAATAACATAAAGATTTATGCTCTACTCACTGAAGAGGAAAATAGGCAGAGGTGCAACTAATAGAAACTAATGCTGGGATGATGGCTCAGCAGTCTAAGCACCTGCCGCCGGGCAAGCACAAGGACCCAGGATCCATCACCGGTACCATGCACCGTGCCAGCCCTCAATCTTCATCAAGTTGGCCTGAAGCCAGTCATGGTGGCACACACTTGTAATCCCAGCCCTGGGGAGACTGAGACAGGAGGATTGTTATGGGGCTGAACTGCATAGTGAGATATTGCATCCAATCAGAGATTGAGAGAGAGAGAGAGAGAGAGAGAGAGAGAGAGAGAGAGAGAGAGAATTTTTAAAGGCCTGCCAACATAGCTCAGTGGACTAAAGTGAATGCTTAAATAAGCACAGGTCCTGGCACCACATGCCAAGCCAGCCTCCCAGGAAAGGCTGAGTCAGCCAGAGTCCATGGCTCACACCTGTAATCCTAGCACTAGGGAAGCTGAAAACAGGAGGATCACTACAAGTCTGGGCTGCATAGTGAGATCCTGTACCAAATATATTTTGAAAGGGTGGGGGAGGAAGAAAAGAAAAAAAGAATTGAATAAAATTCTTTAAAACTCCACCACTAATGATTGTGTGGAATCAGTACTGCAACACTGTTGGTTTTATGGGAGGCTAATTATCAGTGGCCTCTGGGAAGCTTTGTGATCACCCTGTGCATCTTCTGCTTCAGGAAAATCCACACTGATTTTCCTCTTGCCACACTGGCCATTCTTATTCGGTCTCTCTCATTAGCTCTTCTATGTGTTCTAGACACCTGAACAATAGCGTTCCTAGAGGTCCCACAGTGTATACATATTTTGTCCCTCGACACACACTGTCTGATCTCATCTTTCCCATGACTTATGTATAATTCATATTAGGATACCTTCCTGAGCGAAGCTCTATCTTAGACTTACCCTTTGAGTTTTACAATTTCACCTAATATTTTATTTGATATATTTACTCAAATGGCTCACAGAGAGCCAAATTAAACCCCTCTGATAATTCTTGACTTGATTTCAAAATACGTTCCTCACCCCCACGTCCTCTCTCCTGCACTGATAAGCTCAGAGCCCAAGCAATCTCGTTCTTGCCTTCCAGTCAGGTTCCTGCTCCTTCTGTGGCATCCTTCTCTGCCATTACGTACTCAGAGCAACAGAATCAGTTTTCAACAAATGGAGATGCAAACCAAATCTTAGTGTCTGCTTAATCCACTTTATGGCTGGAGTAAACTATAAAAGCTTTCTGCCCCGTAGCCTCTGGTTACATCTCCTCGTGGGCTTCTACCTTTCTCGCTGGCATCCTCTACATTGGCTCCTTCATGCCTAGTGCAGCCCAAGTTCCGTGTCTGGAAGGCTATTCTCAGCAGATTCACACACTGGCTGCTTCTCCTTGCTCGGGTCTGGGCCTAAGGACGCCAGCAACGAGAGCCCATTGCTGACTGTTCTATCCCAGGAGAGTTCTTCCCCGGGGTGGCCACTGACAGTCTTTGTGACCACACACCTGGTTTCCTTCCTGGTACTTTGCAATCTCATGTGGCGTCATCCCGTCAAAAAAAGTCTCATTGGTTGGTTTTTCCAATTTCCTTCTTGTTTTTTCAAGTAATGATTTCCTTCTGTCTCTGAAAGGCTCTTTACCATGTACACTGTATTTTATCTTTTGGTTTGTGTGACTTGTTTTATTTCCTAATTTCTTTTCTTCACATGGTCCATCTTCATTTCCGGACTCACTCTTTATGGAAATGTTTCCCTGGAAGAAAAGAAAAGTCCAGAAGTCCATGGGTTGTAGGAAATTTCAGTGCCTGATGGATGAAACCCTGGAGAATTGCCCTCCAGTAATGCCCACTCCCTTCTGCATTCTTGTGAGGCTCGAGTAATGCCTGGTGCTGCAGCAAATGCTATTTGCAGTTTATCATGTTTCCTGGTTTTTATTGACTTGATCTGTATGAAGTAATATCCTTTTTAAAAAGGGTATTACTTTTTCCAATTCATAAATTTGAGCATCTTTTCCTACATTTGTACCTATGTGAAGTTTTATTTTTATTTCTATTCCATGCCCATTGTTCTATGCATTTCATAAATAGGTGCCAAACATTATCAAACTCTTTATCTCGACATATTGATATATTTTACCTTTTTTCCATTAAATATCAAATTATCTTGATATGTTTTTTAATCTTTAGCAAAACTGGGCTTACTCTCAATATAATATTTGCAATTATTTAGGAGTTTGCTATTACTTTAACTATAACATGTGCTTATATTTTTCTTCCTTATAGTATTCTATGTGGTTTTTAAAATTACAACAGTAATCATTTCATAAAATACAATTACTTAGAAATATTAAAATTTTAGTATTTTCATACATTTTCTAAGCTAACGATCTCTTCCAAGACACTGTGATGCTCTGTTTTGTCGTTGCTTTTTCATTGTTTCTGGAGATTTGTAACTGTGGAATTATTTTCTAGCAACACACACTTCCTGAGTGTGTACTAAGCCTTGCTGCCTGGCCACACAAGTGGGTTGGGTTTCTTCCCCATGTAGCAATGAGTATCATCATTACTCTTAAAGCCTCTACCTGCTTTATTCTATCAGGGTTGCTTCACAGTATTTCGCCGACACAGGATTCACTTTATGATTGTGGAGAATGGCGACATATTGCTTAACTTTCTAGGAATATTATTGGTTTCATTCCCCTGGATGTGAGTCTTGAACATGTATTCATACCCATATTTTATAGTGGACCTTTTCTGTTAGCATATTTATGTCCACACTGTCTCCTAAATTATTAGCTCTCTACAGGCTCAAGCTGTGTGTACTTCACAGAACACATATTTATATTATCGGTACTTAGAATAATGACTTGCCTCTGATAGTTACTAAAAGCATTTCTGAGTAAATGAGTAAATGAAACTTGCAACCCAGTGTCTCCTCCAGACTATGAATTTTAAAGCTTATTAATCCCAATATTCTTTCTCTTCTCTGCCTCAAGTTCTCTATTACATTCAATATGTTCAGATAAGAAATGAAAAGAAGAACATCAAGATGAAGACTGATCTCAAATAGATGGGTAGTGGTGAAAATATGAAAAGCTTGACACTGGAGTTTATACTCAATGGAAAGGGAAGGAAGAACTGAAAACACCTGTAGGATCACTAGCTTTAAGAGCAAGATTACATAAAAAGATAAAGGAGAGGCATTGTTGCTCACATTGAATATTCCATCTATTAAAAGGATATTCGAGTTAAACATGGTGCCATACTCCTGTAATTCCAGCACTCTGGGAGGCTGAGGCAAGAGGACCAGAAGGTGAAGACCAAGCCAGGCAACTATGTAATTTAGTTAGGGCCTGTCTCAAAATTATTTTTATAAATGACTAGGAATGTAACTCAGTGAAAAGTTCCTGGGTTCAATTCCAAGAATCACACATCAAAAACAGATATCCAGCCTTATAATATGTTGAGTATATGGGAGAATAGATAGATGAGTTATCTGCATGTTGAACTTAATTTACTTGATTAAAACCACAAACTTGAAACATTTTTTTGAGGAAAATATGCATTTGAGCTGAATTAGATGGATAGAAACCAAATCCTATAAATATTCACAAAGAAGAGACAGAGGCAAGAAGAGAATTAAAAGATATATATCACCAAAAAAAGTCAATTTTTTCAACAAGAAGAGAAATTTCAGACATGAAGATTTACATAGACAAAATAAAAACATATTTTATTTTTCATTATAAGCATTCATTATAAATTATTATAAATGTTCTGTACAGTGTTCTCTGATTTGAATTTGGACAATTATGGTTTAGCGCACAACAGTCTCAAATGACACCTGAGTTCTTTATCATGGAATACTTTATCCTATCCCAAGCTTATTCACAAGTCAGTGCAGGATTCCAGGAAAGAACTGAAGAACACCAATGTGTTTTGAAATTTAAGATCACAACTGACTTAACACCTCTCTCCATCTCTTATTCAATTGTCCAAAGAAAATTACTAAGGCAGCTAAATGCAAGGATAGTGAAATAGATAGATTCCACCTCTTGATGGAAGGAGTTGTCAATGCCATATTGTAGAACATGACTGAAAGACAGTCCTTAACTGAGACCATCAGTATTACCAGTTGGCCCCCCAGTCTTCTAGGCTACAAATCCTTTTTGCAGGAAATAATTCACAAAATGTTATGTTTGGGTTGCATTTTCTTTGAGTTAAACCCTGTGAGCAGAGGCTTAGATATTCAGTCAGTTCTGAATGCAAACTAACGTCATGGTGCTGCAGTGGGTGTCAAAGGCTGAACAGGGAGGTGACCCTCCTGCCCACCAACCTCGGCACACATTGAAGGCGGGAATAATTTATAAACCAACAAACATTAGGATCAGAAGACTCGAGTGATATGTAAGGCAAATCTGTGGCATGGGTAGACAAGAAGGGGAAGGTCTGGAAAGGAAAAGCCAAACACATACAAGAAAAGAAGCATCTGGAAACTTTTTTATTTCTTTTGTTCTCCCCTAATGGTATGAGAGCTCCATGGAGCCACTCCTCACAGTATTAGCTGCTTTCATCCATTTCCTGCCCCGCAGAGCTCCAACCTGTTTTGTTCCTCTCCTCCATCCACCTCATCTACTGTGTGCTCTGTACCTCCACTGAGAGCGTGCAGCTGGTGCTCCTCCCCCACACACACAAGGCCCTCACTCTCCATCCTTCTGCTCCCAGGATTCAGCAGAGGGTTTGCATCTCACTTCCCTGTCTGTGGGCTCCTTCTCCAAGCCTTAAGCCTCAGTGAGAAGACAGAATTGTGTGTCTTACTGTACATAAAATTAAGCAGCACTCCAAATTTCTGCATTTTGAAAGTTCCAATACTTGCAATTTTAATCCTTTCTATTGTGATAACACCACCAGAAAGAAAAAAGAAAAAGAAGAAAAAAGAAAATCTGGAAACTAAAATCAAATTCAAGAAAATAATGTCAAATTAATACTAGAAAATATCTATGGGTTACAACTTATTTCTTATTTGTTAAATGGAAGGACTCTTATAAGATCTTATAGCCAAATAGTCTTTAATAATAATAATAATAATAATAATAATAATAATATAAAATATGTAAGTACTTCGAAGGAAAAACACTTGTAGGTGTTCGTAATAACCACTTTTTGTCTATAAAAGTTGCATAATGAAACACAAACTCTGCTAATTTCATTAGGGGTCTATTAAGCTAGCAGGACTCTAATACACAAATGAAATAATTGTCTTCATCAACAGCAGGAGGACAATTTGCCAGAGCAAGAAACCATTTAGATGACACAAATAAGTTACAGCTCTTCCCCTTTTCTCCCAGATAAATTAAAAAGATTAGCACTGTGGTTATTTATGTTGCCAGAGCTTTCCCTTAATTTCCCTTCTTGCATAGTTTTGCCATCACTTACTGCCAAGTCCCCTATGTATCACTTAGTTATCCATCCAAAAGCTGTTGACACTTCCTCCGTCTTCAGCAACTCCGACCTCATCCTCGCCTACAAGTGGCGCCTGATTCAGGTACGGTGACAGTACTTTTAGTCCCCTTGGCCTAACTATTTGATGGAGTTTTCCAAGGGGCCAGAAGAGTCAGGCAAATGGAGATCTCTACGAGTTTATTATGCTCAAACAGAGCAGAGGTACAGAAACACAATCACAGGCTGCAGGATCTTATTGTGTCTCCACGTGGCATCTGGGGCTATGATAGCAATGTTGGAGTTATGAGGAAAAGAGATCATGGTAGTGAAAATAGCAGAGACATGTAGAAAGAAACTAGGTCCCTAATGAGTTCATTATATCTAATTAATTAAGCTTGTACTATCCCTTCGCTGCATGACAAAATACATTTCTTACATTTAAATGCTTTGCTTGGCACAGATAACAGAAAGCATAAAAGCAAGTAACACTCTACCTAGATATTCCTTCAGTGTGAACTCCCATGGGACACAATGGGGGTAAAGCCAGTTACACAATAAATTGCTCAGTATTTTTTTTTCTTGTTTCAGAACTTTTGTTTATTTATTTATTTTCATGGTCTCCTCAGCCTACCCTGAGGGCATTGCTGGCGCAGCCTGTGGTGCTGGGGATCGAACCGCAGTCCCTGCAGCCACCTAAGCTTTCCTAAGCAGGCGCTTTAGACCACTGAGCCATCCTGCCAGGCCCTGCTCAGTATTTGATAGAAGGGATGCTGCAGGATGGAGCAACAAGGGATGGTGCTGGTTAATTTTGATTATCTGTTTGGCTTGATTTGAGGAGCCCTGGGGAGCTGGTTGGCCTATGAGGAGTGGACCTTTCTTAAGGTGGACCTGAACTTGGAGACTATCCCTGGGCTTGGTGCCTTCTTCAGTGACCACTCCCCACCACCATGAGTAGAACGCCCTCGCCCTGCTACCTGCTTCATAATGTTTCTGCCTCGGAGCCAGCTGGCCATGTATCAAAACCTCTGAAGCTGAGACATACTGAAGTTATCTTCCTTTAAGTTGTAGGGGATTAGGAAATGCATTCCAGCAACCAAAAGATTGACATACAATTAAATCAGCTGTCACAAAATGATCCAAAGAAATCAAACCCATTCGACAGAGATATAAATTTGCCTTAAAACATTGTTTACTGCAATAGTTCTGTTTTACTGACTACAGAAGAAAAATAATGATGTAAATTTGTAATCAATTAATGACTTCAAAAGTCAGGTGAAATAATCCTTCTTCTAGATAGACACTTGAAGAAAGATGAACTGAGCACTGAAAAATATCTACATTTTCATGTTCACTGTAGTTTTATTCACAACAGTGAAGATACAGAAAAAGTAGATGAAATTGAAAAGAAACAATACACACACAAATCACACACACACACACACACACACACACACATACACGTGATGTAATCAAAACTCACAGTGCAAGTTTTTAAAATGTAGCAAGAGACATTGCCACTAACCCACTTGGAGATCCTCACCTTTACTTCAAAACTACTGATCCTGCCATTCCTGCCACTTCAAGAAATACTTCCCAGGGTCCTCTTTCCTGAGTGTCCTTCAAAGTGTGACGACACCACAGTGCGTGCTGCTGCTGCCCTGCTGCTGAGCAGCACCCGCAGAAAGGCTGGCACAGAAAAGCAGCACCAAGATGGCTCGCCCACCCCCCGTTCATCCAGTCCGGCACCACAGGACTTCTGCCTCTTCCCCAAAGTCAAAATGACCAAAATGACCAAAATGTTTTGAAATAATCCAGACATTGAAGCAGCCACGAGCCTTCAAATAAAGACACCCAGGATTAGAGACATTCCAGAATGGCTTTAGGAAATGGAAGAATGATGAAATGTCTAAAGCGAAGGGGAGTGTTTGGGGATAGGGTTGTTTGTTTGTTTGTTGTGGGACCAGGGTTTGAACTCATAACCTTGTATTTGCCAAGCAGGCACTTATGCCATGGAGCTATCTCCCCAGCCCTATAATTTAGGATGTTCTAACTCCGAATAACAAAAGACCTTTTTTTTTTGGGGGGGGGGCAGAGAGCTAAGAATACAACAGATTCAACAGACAAGAGAGTGAATAGGTCTCAAGATCTAATGAGCAAGGCTGTGTGCGGTGGTGAATGCCTGTAACCCCAGTGCTTGGGAGGCTGCAAACAGGAGGATCACCACAAGGCCCATCGTAGTGAAACCCTATAGACCTTGTCCTAAATACATAAAAAAGAAAAAAAGAAAAAAAAAGATCTAATGAACAACATGGATACTATAATCAGTAAAATTGTACTATATAAGAAATGTTCATTAAATAAGTCAATTAGGGTGTCTCCAAAAAATTAAATATATGTGACATGACAACTTAATGTGATTCACCATAGTAACCTCTTTACCATATATATATATATATATATATATATATATATATATATATATATA